>MU277297.1:0-50864 GCA_022160305.1 Artomyces pyxidatus | reverse complement strand
GGCGCGCGTTCCACAGGTGTGCGGATTGCAGCCCAGGCAGCCCGGGCATTGGGACAGATGGCGGGCGACGGCAGGTGGTGCGTTGCGACCGGCAGGGACAATGGAGGGGAGAGGGAATGTTGGTTTGCGGGGCGGTCTCCGCAGTGGCGCAGGTCGCGCGGGGCCGGGCCAGAGCGGGAGGCGGCGGCGGGGGCGGGTTGGTGGCGGGTTGGGCATTGTGGAGCGTGTCCGGCGTGGGCAGGTGGGGGGAGTACGGCGGGGTCGGTTGCAAGTGAATGGGCGTGGGCGGCGGCGGGGTGGGCTGGGCTGGGCATCGTCGTCTGGCTCAACGGAGGCAGCGTAGGGGTCAACGGTGACGACATGGGAGTCGACGGTGGGCAGGAGGGGGCACTGGTTGCGTTGAGCGGACGTCGCGGCGCGCTTCGCGCGCCGCGCGCCGCAACAACAACGGAACAGGCATGCGGCGGCAATGGGATTGGACGCCGACGAGTCATCGGGAGCAACGGCTGCGTCGGTCCGTGAGGCTGGGGGTGAGCCCACCCCCACGGCATTCTTGTTGGTGGGCGGCAGAGGTGGGCGGGAGGCGGGGTGGGGCCGGCGTTCAATTGGTGGCCGAGGGGGCGGGTCGGGCAGGCCGGCGGTGAGGTGAACGGCAGGAGCGGCGTCCAAATATTTGCCGAAAGGGCGGGCGGCAAGTGGCCGGGTGGGCCGGCGTTCCTGAAGTGCCCGGTCGGAGCGCGGAAGGGTAGTCGGGAAGAACCGGGATCGGTGTGGAGCTGTGGCTGTGCAGGTGCAATGGTTGGACCGTTGCAGGCGGAATAGTAACAGGCCGACGTACATGCACGAAGTAAACGCAGGTCGTCGCACGTGCGCACCTCGACTCGGTCACGCAAATGCGCCATGCGTGAGCAGCAGGCCTAGCGGTGCACACAGCCTTGTTCGCGCCGCCCGGAGAAAGACGACGCGCGAGGTAGGACACGCGCGATGTATCCCCGCTCTCACCTGGGCAAGTGCGGACACTCCACGATCGGCTCGGCGACCCTGCGTGCATCGACGACAGCAAGTGGAGTGCACGTCGAACAACGCGCGCAGCTCGGGGATGCACAGACACCGTCCATGCTGCAAGGGATGCCGGGGATGCCAAATCGAGTGAGGGTGTCGGCGCGGCGGACCCTGAACAAGGCGGAAATGAGTTTGAAGTGCAATGGGTGCGCGTGGCGTCGCCCGGGGAGAGGAGGATGAAGCTGGCAGCAGCAGCTGCGCCGGTGTGGGATGTCGTGTGGAGGGACAGGGTCGCGGATGGGAGGATGGAAGCAGCTGGAAGCAGGCGCGGAGATGATGTGCGCGCATTACATAGGTCCGAGGACGACCGGGGGGACGTGATTTCTGGTGTAGGGCTTGGCGTGCCGGAGGGTGGGAGTGTGCTGGAGAGAATAAAAGCTGGGAGGGACGGGGACGTACGCGCAGACTGTCTCTGTCCGTTCCTCCACCCCCTCCTGCCTCTTGTCCATATTCGAGTCGACGTCGTCGCTGGTATGTTCGCCCGTCGGCTGTTGATGTGCTGCCGCTGCTAGAGATCTCTGCGTGGAGCATGGGCGACCGTGGACGGGCTCCTCATCGTCGTGCCGTCGTCGTTGCGCCGTGATCGCGGGGGCGACGGCGGAGTGACGGAAGGCGCAGGGAGGACGTCTGATCTCATGGTCGGGGGTAAGTCGTCTGGGCTGTTGTTTGGAACGGATGGCTGATACGGGTTTACAGAGCACGTACCGGCCTGCATCCGGGTCCGCGCGTCCACACAGGCGAGTTGGTGGAGAGGGTGCGCGACGTGCGCCATCACGATGGCGAGGGCCGTCTTCCCAGGCAGTCGTCTAGCTGCATTCCCGCGTGCGTCTGTGGAGGTTCTGCGTCGCGCCATTGCAGTTGATGCGCGAGCGAGTGACGGTGCCGTTGGTGCACAAGAGTGGACTCGCCGAGGCGATGCTAAGGTGAGAAAAATCTGTTGTTGGCTTGTGACATGGCTGACATGCGGTGTACTGGAAAACATACAATACGTCGCAAAGCCTCGCCACCGCCGTCATCTCGCACTAACAGGAGCCCGCCCGCACTCGTGCGCCAAGTGTGCCGAGGAGATCGCCGCGGGTCTGAGGCGATATGTAAGTGTCGATCTGCATGATGTTTACACGACAGGACTGAGCAGTTTGAGAGCAGCGCGCGGGAGGCGGAAGACGGAAGGCAGGGACAGAGTGGGAGGAGGACGGAGGATGGATAGGACTTGCGGGGACGGGGCAGGGTGCGGCGAGTAGTTTGGCGTAGGGCGAGTGTATGTAGGTGCATGTATGCGGGCGCGAGCAATGGGACGCATTTGGCTGCGAGGCGCATTTGGGTGCGAGGAGCAGCTGTGCGCGTCATCGGCGGCCTAGTGCTCTCGCTGCTGAGGCTGGCAGACTGAGGAGAACTTGAGGGACCTGGAAGGGGGCTGGGATAACCGATTTCGCCGGCAAAAGTCCGCCTTCCGGGCCGGGCAACGCGTCAACGGGGCTGTGCAATCGGGGCCGGCGGCCAACGCAGAGAGACTCAGCGGGATCCCTGCAAGATCCCTGAGTAAGAGTCAACGGTGGCCACAGCCAGGCCAGCCTCAGGCTATCGTGTATACATCAAGTAACTCTGGGAAAGGGCATGGTGCGTGTACGAGAAGGAATGTCATTTACTTACCCTCCCAGATCCCTTGGCTTCCCTGGCCGTTTCGCAGCGTTTCTCCCGCCAGTGCTTTCGCAGGTTATGGGACATGGCTATTGTACGCACCATGATTTGTCGACGTGACCCTGTCCGTACTTGTGGTCTTTCTGACGATATACGTATGCAAGCGAAGCGACACATCGAAGACCTCGGTACGTCAATCAACACTCGTCGTTACGCGTTACGCCGCACGCGACACGACGATGGAAGACCAGGCGGTGACAAGTCAAGCCCATGACAGGCCACCCACAGGCAATTGCGGCGTATACGGCCCACTCAAGTGGACTGCCTCGAGGCCATTGACATAGATGTCCACGTCTGGAGTTCGAAGCCATTTGGAAGTCCTTCTTTACAAGCCGGCGAGCGCTTTCCTCAAGCTCCAATCAAGCCCATTGCAAGTTTGAGCCTCTCCGGCAATCTTGAGTGCGAATCACGATCATCATGCTACGGCGGAATCTCCGCTGGGGCTAAGTTATACCCGGGCTTGCTATGCCAAGAGCCTGCGGAGGCCTGCGGTCATCCACTGGTTTGGCACGTGACCGCGACGCGTACGCGTCGGGCAGGTCACCAGGCCTTCCGCACAGGACATAGGAGGAAAGCCGCTGCGCCGAGGGGATCCCATAACGTCAACATCCACTTCTTTCCCTTGACATGGGGCCAAAGCGATCGCGGAGCGATGCCAATCGGTATGTGACCAAGCCTTCCGTTCGGCCCTCCGACGCTCTATAAGACACGCGTGCACAACGCGTGCACATCTGCCAATATCCATTCCCTATCCACGATGACGATCCGTCTCGACATCAAACAGGCTTCCCTTCCAACGCTCGACAAACTCCATGTCTCTCTCGACGACAAGGTCGACGCACCCAGTGTCGCTCAACGGTGGTTCGACCAGTTCGCCTCAGCCGTCGAAGCCGGCGACGTCTCCGCCATCCTCAATCTCTTCGTAGAGGACGTCTTCTGGCGCGATATCCTGGCCTTCACCTGGGACTTCCGCACGTTCTACGGGACGCCGGCCTTGCGCAAGTTCCTACAAGACAGGCTGGAGACCACGGGCGTCTCGAAGCTAAAGCTCGACGCAGCGTCCGTGCAATTGCAGAAGCCGTACTCCGACATTGCGTGGATCCAAGCGTTTTTCTCCTTCGACACGCAGGCGGGAACCGCGTCCGGCGTCCTGCGACTCGTCCCGACCGCCAACGGCGAGTGGAAGGCGCACGCGGTGGCGACGTACCTCGAGGCGCTGCACGGACACCCGGAGCTCATTGGGCCTCTGCGCGAGCAGGACCCGAACCACGGCAAGTGGCACGAGAAGAGGCGCAGGGAGATCGAGTGTGAGGGGCCCGAGGAGCAGCCCAAGGTTGCGATCATCGGCGGCGGGCAGTCCGGGCTCGAGATTGCAGCGCGGCTCAAGTATCTCGGCGTGAAGGCGCTGATCATCGAGAGGGAGCCGCGTGTGGGAAATCTGTGGAGGAAGAGGTACGAGGCGCTGTGCCTCCACGACACCGTCTGTGAGTTTCTGGTTTCTCGGGTGCCTGTGGAAGCTCATCATTCATGGCGTTCGGTTGACAGGGTATGATCACATGCCATATCTCCCGTAGGTGATCCTCGACTGCGTCCGAGCGACATCTCATGCTTCTCAGGTTCCCGCCGACGTGGCCTGTATATGCGCCGGCGCCGAAGGTATCGCCGCCGCGATCTTCGTATCCCCGTCGCCGTGATACTAAATGATGGTGTCTGTAGCTTGCAGACTGGCTCGAGAACTACTCACACTCTCTCGAGTTGAACGTCTGGACGTCGTCAAACGTAACCAAGGCTACACAAGACCCGACCACTCACCAGTGGACGCTGATTATCAAGCGCGGCGACGGATCCGAGAGGACAGTCGTGGTGAATCACCTGGTGTTCGCCATCGGAATTGGCGGAGGAGTGATGAAGATGCCGAGCATTCCTGGTGCTGTACGTGTTCGCACGCTCGTGGATTGCATGGTGCTGAGGCGAGCCCTTATAGGAAGACTTCGAGGGCAAGATCATGCATTCGGGTCAATTCACAACTGCGAGGGATTATCTGGGGAAGAAGGTGGTTGTCGTGGGAGCGTGCACTTCGGGTACAGTATTTTCGTGTTAGGATCACAGACAGCCGAAGACTAAACTAACCCCGGCAGGACACGATATCGCCAAGGATCTGTGCGATCACGGCGTAGGTGGGTCGATATTCTGTCGCATCATCCTCGAGCGTAACTGAATCCCGCAGATGTAACACTCTTTCAGCGTAGCTCGACATACATAATGTCTACAAAGCATGGCTTGTCGACAATTCTCGGAGGTAGGCCTCACTGTTCAACTTTCTGTCGCCGTTGAGCTGCATCAGCATTCAGGCTTTTACTACGAGGGTGGCCCGACACCGGACGTCGCCGATCGCCTCAATGGCTCCTTCCCGAACTACTTGGCAAAATTAGTGCACCAGCGCGTCGTTAAAACTATCGCAGAGAAAGACAGGTACGTCATCTTAGCCGTGTTGTCCCTTCCGCCATCGAAATATGTTCTGTCATAGGGAGACTCTAGAGGGTCTGAAGCGCGTTGGATTCCGATTGAACGACGGTATCGACGGTTCGGGGTTCCTGATTCTCGCATGGGCGAGAGCAGGCGGCTATTATCTAGGTACGCCGGATCGCATCCCAGATGAATGTCCCGCAGCGCTCACCATCTCGCGATTCCGCATCTCCAGATGTCGGCGCCAGCCAGCTTATCATAGACGGCAAGATTAAGCTCAAGAACGACAGTCAGATCACGCGCTTCACGCGCACGGGCCTCGAATTTGACAATGGAAGTACGTTGGACGCCGACGCCGTCGTCTTCGCCACAGGGTTTGTGTTCTTCACCTCCCATCTGTTTGCTTGAACTTATCAGGCCGTAGATATGGCGATGCACGGGACCCCCTGCGGGCGATCCTTGGGGATGCGGTGGGCGACAAGCTCAAGCCGATCTGGGGGCTCAACGACGAGGGCGAGATAAACGGCGCGTGGAGGGACATGGGCGTGCCTCGGGTGTATGTCATGATGGGTGGGCCTTCAGTTCGGTCAGTATCTGTTGGCTGGACCCTGACGTTCTTTGGCATGATAAAGGGAATCTGGCGCTGTGTCGGTTCCATTCGAAGCACCTGGCACTGCGTGAGTCGTAGACTTGTACCTTCTGTATCCCCTTGTTGACCCGAGTCGTCCCGCAGAAATCAAGGCGATCGAGGAAGGCTTGTTCGACGAGAAGCGATACAGCCTTGAGGCCCATGACTAAATTCTTTTGTGGACTTGGGGTATAACCAGTCGGGAGAAATGTAAGATTATAGCGTGTACTAAATGACATTGACGCAGCAGTTGCGCAGCAGACTACTATGTGTGAGCAATATCAATGATTTCGGCTTTCTAACAAACCAGACGCCGCTGTGCGCGATACCGATGGGATATACGTATCGCCTCAACGAAGTCAATGCTGAGACTCGAGCGTGCTATTTATATTCGCGCAATATGTAGTCCACGGACGAGCGGGAAGCAGAAAATCTAATAGGACTGTTCAGGTAGCTTAATCTGTAAGAAGATCAGGAGCAGTAGATAAGGCGCCACCATCGTTTCCAGAGAAACGGCCGGGCATTCGTGCACCGATCTCCACCCTGACCACGATTCGCGCGATGATTCGGTTCAACCAACGCACCTGCCTACCTGCAGGCTGCTTGCCTATGGACCTGCGCGGAGAATCAGAATAGGCACTGTCAGCCGAGCGGCGACGTATGACTAGTGACTCATCAAGGCGATACCGGTTGGGTTTGGTGCAAGTTGGGCCCTGTCGGCATCAGCGCAGGCTGCTGGCAATGGGTGAGCATTGTCGTACGGCCAACTCCTACCAGCCCGCAGGCACACGTCGCAGCCATGGAAGTGAACGGATGACTTTCCTCTCTTACGTGCGTTGCCTCCGAGATCAAGTTGAGCAGTGCTGATCCTAGCTTGTCCAGGCCATTTTCCATCCAAGCACCCCGACGGTGAGCGGAGCCCAGCGTGTAACTTTAGTGCACGCGTGGATATATAGCTCTGCGAGCACCCATCCATGCCACTTTTTTAATCAGAGCGTCGAACGCCAAACTTAACGCCATAAGGAACAACGTTCAACATAACTGTCCCAGAGCACGTACCCCTACGACACACGCGCCACGGACAATGAGAATCCAAGGGAACATATATGCGTCGTCGGACCTCCGAGGGCGTATGGAAAAGGAACCCGCTACACCTATCTCCGATCAGTCAACCGTCGGCTGTTCATCTCAGCTTGAAAAGGTCAAGCGCTTGCAAGTTTTTTCAGGTTCTTTCTAGGTATGTAATTGAACCCTGGGGACAGACCTTCCTGATTCCGGCGACCAGTGTGTCACGTTCATAAACACGATCGCAATCTCATCTCTACCTCGCATCACCGTCACGGTCTTCTCTCTCACACAGGCGAGTCAATTCGTTTATAGGACAGCTTCACTCGCAGAAATTCAATCCCTTCCCAACCCAACATGGCGAACATTCTTGACATTAAGCAAGCCTCCCTCCCAACTCTTGATCGGCTCAATGTCTCCCTCGATGATGAAGTCGATGCCTGCGCTCTCTCTCAGCGGTGGTTTGACAGGTTCTCTACGGGTGTTGAAGCCGGCGATGTCTCCGCCATCCTCGATCTCTTTGTAGAGGATGCATTCTGGCGCGACATCATCGCTCTCACGTGGGACTTCCGGACGTTCTATGGTGTCTCATCTTTGCGCACGCTTTTGCACGACAGGCTGGAGAGCACGAGGATTACGAGCATCAAGCTCGATGCTGCCTCCGCGCAACTTCAAAAACCGTTCCCCGATCTCGCGTGGATACAAGCATTCTTCAATTTCGAGACCCTCGCGGGAGTTGGATCCGGCGTCGTGAGGCTCGTCCCGACTGCCAATGGTCCATGGAAAGCGCATGCGATCTCAACGAATCTCGAGTCTCTACACGGACACCCGGAGCTCATCGGGCCTCTGCGCGAGCAGGACCCGAACCACGGCAAGTGGCAGGAGAAGAGGCGCAGGGAGATCGAGTGTGAGGGGCCCGAGGAGCAGCCCAAGGTTGCGATCATCGGCGGCGGGCAGTCCGGGCTCGAGATTGCAGCGCGGCTCAAGTATCTCGGCGTGAAGGCGCTGATCGTCGAGAAGGAGCCGCGTGTGGGTAATCTTTGGAGGAAGAGGTATGAGGCGCTGTGCCTTCACGACACCGTATGTGAGTTCGTGCTTTCTCGGGTGCCCATAGAAGACTAGAAGCTCATGGCGTGCGATTGGCAGGGTATGATCACATGCCGTATCTTCCGTAGGTGATCGTCAACTGCGTCCGAACAGCATCTCATGCTTCTCAGGTTCCCGCCGACGTGGCCTGTGTATGCGCCGGCGCCGAAGGTATCACACGCGCGGCCTTCAGGCTTCTATGGCTATAATACTGACGATGTGGTTGAAAGCTTGCAGACTGGCTTGAGAACTATGCACACTCTCTTGAATTGAACGTCTGGACGTCGTCGACGGTTACGAAAGCAACACAGGATGCGGACACGCACCAGTGGACGTTGATCATCAAACGAGGTGACGGATCGGAACGAACACTCCTTGTGAATCATTTAGTCTTCGCCGTCGGGATCGGCGGGGGAGTCATGACGATTCCCAAATACCCTGGTAATGTGCGTGCTCGCGCGGCTAAACAAAGTAGAATGCTGATGATATCATTTTAGGAAGAGTTCCGAGGGGAAATCATTCACTCCGGGCAGTTCACCAGTGGGAGAGACTATCTCGGGAAGAGGGTCGTCGTCATTGGAGCGTGCTCTTCTGGTAGAGCCCCTTCTACACCCAACCTACTGAGCGCCACAACTTATACTGCATCACTAGGGCATGACATTGCGAAAGATTTGTGCGATCATGATGTCGGTCAGTCAATATTCAATTCTCAGTAGGGCCAGTCGCCGACTATGACCTATGTGCTTCGCAGACGTGACTCTCTTCCAACGCAGCTCTACATATGTTATGTCTACAAAGAACGGACTATCTACTATCCTAGGAAGTGCGTTCCATCATATACTGTTGTCTTTCTTCGCCAGCTCATGGTCAACAGGTGCTTACTACGAGGGCGGCCCTCCAACGGACTTAGCTGATCGCATAACTGGATCCTACCCTGTCTATCTGACCAAATTGTTACACCAACGTATCGTCCCATACATCGCAGAGCAAGACAAGTCAGTCTTTCTTCTTCTCTGGTTCCATTTCGCTGGAGCAGGTTGTTTCCTCGTGGCAGGGAAACCTTGGACGGTCTCAGACGCGTTGGCTTCCGGCTCAATGACGGCATTGACGGTGCGGGATTCCTGTTACTCGCATTGGCCAGAGCAGGTGGATACTATCTGGGCACGTCAACTTCCTCAGAGAGAGTCAGCTCGATCTCACCTATTTTCTCTTTACTCGTTTCCAGATGTCGGGGCTAGCCAGCTCCTCATAGACGGCAAGATCAAACTGAAAAACGACAGTCAGATTGCCCGCTTCACGCCCACGGGGCTCGAATTTGATAACGGGAGCACGCTTGATGCTGACGTTGTCGTATTCGCCACCGGGTCAGTTTCTCTGCTCACTATCACTCATGCAGCTAATAGTTCAAGGATCGCAGATATGGCGATGCCCGCGAACCGATGCGTGCTCTTCTTGGGGATGAGGTAGGCGACAAGCTGAAGCCGGTCGGGGGACTCAACAATGAAGGCGAGATGAACGGTGTGTGGAGAGATATGGGCGTGCCCCGTATATACGTCATGGCAGGTGCGTCTTCAAACTGCCGCTAGGGAGTAAGTAGACCGAGACAGTGCGCGCTTCTTGACAGGTAATCTAGCGCTGTGCCGTTACCATTCGAAACATCTCGCCCTCCGTAGGTGGTTTTCACGCCCCTGTCTGCGGTCGCTGACTTGACGCGTTCTGCAGAAATTAAAGCGATCGAGGAGGGTGTATTTGACGAGAAGAGATACAGTTGTGACTGACCAGGTCGGAAGCTCTATTCAGGCCGCCTTGGATTGGAACATAGTGTATTAAATCGGATAGGGTGTCAAGCAAACTATTTCTTCGGACGGGAAGGTCAGATGTCTGCGATTGCCAAAGTCAGAAGCGACGCTGATGAAGCCCCTCAAGATAGCCCGGGTCATCTGTGGGGATTAAAAGTCCTGACGCGGCGTTACCTTGTCTTCATGACATGGATAGAGTCGCAGTGGGTTGTTGACGAGATACAGACGACGCATCTGGTTTGACGTGCAAGTTGAGATATGACTGGGACTCGTGGAGAAACAACTAGCAGAGCTCTATACCAGCGGGGATAGTAGGATGCCATCCCATACAATAGTCAATGACAAATGTACAGCATTTTACATGATCTATCGCCAATCGTCAGTATTCCCTCCGCTGCCGTGTAGAGGAGACGAACCTAAAGAGAGGGTACAGACACAGAAGTCTTCTCTCCCTTGCCCTCTTTCCCAACTTCCCATGCTGATATTTCTACAGCGCCATCTGCTCCGAGCAGAACCTGCACTTCTAACTTGGTTCTCCATCTACCTTTCTGCTTTTGCGCGTGCTTCGCTGTCAAGACTAGCGAAGCGAGGTGGATATCTTTCTCGATCGTCTTCTCCTTCACCTCAATCTCGTCATCCTCCTCTTCGTCCTCCTCTAGCTCTTCATCCTCGTCCCTCGGCTGCTTCACCTTCTCCACCTTGATGCCCTCCTTGACCTCCCACACCTCGAACCCGACCTTCTTCTCGCCTGCGTCATCACCAAGATCGACATCAAACGACAAGGACCGGCGCACAGGGACCGCCGTCTCAGCAGGAACGACACCAATCCACTGACCTCCAAGCCCAGCGGCATCGGCGCCCTCCTCAGGGAACAGGATGCCGATAGTGCGCGACGTCGCCTTGACCGCCGCCCACTTGCTCCCCTGCTCGAACGCCCTCCGCACCTCCTCGTCCTCGCCGGAGTGACCGATCTCCGCGAGAAGCTTGGCCTGCAACGCCGCGCCGCGCGCAAGAAGCGTCGTCGGGTCGCCTACGCCGCCGCCGACGATCGTGCCGGAGGCGAAGGCCGTGACGGTCGACTCGGGGTAGCCCTGCGCGAGGGTCTCGTCCAGACCCGGCAGGCACGCAGACCCCCCGACGTACACGACCTCGTCGACGTGCAGGAAGTCGAGGCCAACCGATTCGACGAGCTCGCGCGCCTTGGAATAGACTGCGCTGTAGATCGGGCGCGCCTCCATGTCGAAGCGCATGCGGTTGATCGTGCCCGTGAAGTCAAGGCCGTCCTTCAGTGACTCGACGGAGCAGGTTGCGGCACCCGGAGAAGCGGAGATGGTGCGCTTTGTGTGCTCGAGAGCGAGGCGGAGACGCGCCTCGGCGCGGATATCCGCCTTGTCCGAGGACGGGCATACCGCGAGCGGCGTCTTCGTCTTTTTGGTGAACTCTTTCGCGAAGAATTTGATGAGCTTGTTGTCAATCTGGTCACCTCCGATAGTGGGATCGAAAGAGGATGCCAGAGGATGGAAGAGGCCATGACGGATCGATAGCAGCGTCAACGAGAGCGACGACGCGCCGAGATCGACGACGAGCTGCGTGCGGTCAGGGTTGAGGCCAGCCGCCTGAGGACCAGAAGTTGTCGTCACAGCAGCCGCGCCGGCGTCTTCCAGGAGCTGCAGAACATTGATGCCAGCGGCATGTGCAGCCTTGCGCAGGGCCTCCAACTGGTTATCTGCGAACCAGCTGGGAACGGTAATCACGGCGCCGTCAACCTTCTTCCCCAGGAAGTCTTCGGCAGATTGAAGGAGAGACTTGAGGAAGATGACGGTCACTTCCGAAGGAGTGAGCACACGGTCGACCAATACAGGCTCGGAGCGGGGAGTCGCAGTCTGCGAGACTGCAGGGGTATTGGTTTTCGTGTTGACGGCGGAAGGAAGTGGAGAAGGAGATGCTTGAAGCACCTGAACCTTGTAGGCAGGCTCATCCGTGATGTCGGGATGCTGGATCACAGGAGCAGATGCTGTTGCTGTGTCTTTTGGGAGCTCGGAATATCTGGAACCAGTTCACAATCGGTGGATAATGTGCAGGACGTGGATACGCACTTTTTACCAAGAAGGTTACGGAACCCCACGATGGTATTCGAGGCATTCTTCACGAGCTGCTGCTTCGCCTGATTACCGATGTACTTCCCGCCGGGGTATCAGCAGGCTTCAGGGAACGCAGCACGGAACGGACGCACTGTCTCCTCCCCATGGAATGCGATCGCACATGCGATTTGACGCTCTCCGTCCTCGTTGGCGATGGACTCTGGGAGACCCTCCTATAATCAGGACCTTCAGCGAGCTTAAGCAAGAAGATCTGGAAGATCGCACTTTTGTGAGGACGGCGATGGAAGCGTACGAGTTTCCAAAGTTTACGCCGATGACAGTGGGAAGCGCGGGCACTTCGATGGGAGCTTCAGCGGTGCCGTTTGGCACAGAACCGTTGACGGCCATTTTTCTGGTCGTGTAGGAGGAAGACGAGGGGAAATAACGTCGAGACCGAGTCCAGGGACCAGCCTGGAATTTATTATTTTGCACCAGTAGATCATGTGACCCCGTGCGGCGCGCTTGCTGGACCGCGTCGCCGCGCGTCTCAGCTCTGTCGAACCGATACGACGACCAGGATCAACCATGGCAATGTTGAACATGGGAGACCTAGTGCGCCTGCAGCCTCCAAATCTCTCCCAGGCGGTCCATCGCGAAGAATGTACGCAATGTTTTGACAATCAGGTTTGCTCCTCGCCACCTCCACCTCCGACTGATCTTTGAACGATGGATGTCGACAGGATGGCCCACTCGGCATTGATGTCTGCTTGACATGCTTTAATGGAGGCTGTCTTGATGGAGAAAGACACCACGCTCGTACGCACTTCGAAAAGACCGGACACAGTTTCTCCCTGAACGTCAAGCGAAGGCCAAAACCGTCTAGCAAAAGGGTTCGTGGATCTTTGTGGCCCCACGTTCGCTGGCTGACCAAAATACTGCAGGGAGATGGAGAAGAGCCACCGGCCAAGATGACGAAGCTATCGATCATCGAAGATCGCGAAGAGGACAAGTACGAGCACAAGACGGTCCTGAAGGACTGGAAAGCGGATCCCTTGAACGGCGCCGAGCTTCCCAACGCGAGTGCAGACCCTTTCGTGAAGAAGCTCACAGACGGCGTCATGAACTCCCTTTCGTCTGCACGCCAGTCCGAGGTGAAAGCATGGGAAGAGGAGATCGAGACGTGCGAGCATGCTTTGACGTTGGAACAGATCGCGACTGCGCCCATTCGAGCATCCGGTGCGCCGCGAGATGCTCTTTTTTCTCATTTATGTCCTCATTGCGACGCCGCCCAGGTCTTGCGCATTGCTCGAAATGCGATCTGAAGGAGAATCTCTGGTTGTGTCTGACGTGCGGCTCTCTAGGCTGTGGCCGTCAACAATTTGGAGGGGTAGGAGGCAATGGTCATGGTCTGCTTCATTACGAAGAAAGTGGACATCCTGTCAGCGTGAAGTTGGGCACGATCACCCCGGAAGGCGGAGCAGGTTAGCAGTCCCTACCATCCACATCTCCGAACTCTCTGAAGCATATCCCTCAGACATATACTGCTATTCCTGCAACGACGCAAGGCTCGATCCGGATCTCGCTCGTCACCTGGCGAACTTCGGTATCAACGTCCAGACGCAGACCAAAACCGAAAAGTCGATGACAGAATTGGTAAGCGTATTGTCTAAACTGATCTCGTCCCAGAGCTGACACGCAAAGGAAGCAAATCGAGCAGAACCTAAAATTCGACTTTTCGCTGACAGACGAGTCGGGACGAGCACTGGAACCGGTTTTCGGCCCCGGCCTCACTGGTCTCGCAAATTTGGGAAATAGGTCAATCTCCCCCTACATGTCGCCGCGTTCGTAGCTCACCATTATCCCGCAGTTGCTACATGGCGTCCGTTCTGCAGGCCGTATTCTCCCTTGCGCCCTTCCAGCAACGCTACCTCACCGATGTCCAAAAGCACTGGGCGACGTGCCCAGAACCCCTGCCAGCCTCCTGCGTCGACTGCCAGATGCACAAGATCGCCGACGGCCTCCTCTCCGGCCGCTACTCGCGGCCGCGCTCGCAGCCCACCGAACCCAACCCACTCGCCCACGACGCGCCGACGCCGGTGTTCCAGGAGGGCATCCGCCCCACCATGTTCAAGGCGCTCATCGGGAAGGGCCACGAGGAGTTCGCAACGATGCGGCAGCAGGATTCGGAGGAGTTCCTTACTCACCTGCTGACTGTTTTGCGCCGGCACGCGCACGCGCAGCGCGCGGGCGGGCCGCAGCCGACGGAGACGTTCGCGTTCGGGCTCGAGCAGCGTCTGCAGTGCGGCGAGTGCCGCGGCGTGCGGTACCGCGTGGACAGCCAAGATGTTCTGAGCGTGCCAGTGCCCGCGAGGGAAAAGGGCAAGGACGCGGATGGCAAGACGCTGTATGAGGAGGTGAAAGTGCAGGAGTCGTTGGATCTGGTCACGGGCATTGAGGGTCTGGAGTACAAGTGTCCGCGCTGCCAGAAGAATGTGATTGCGACAAGGTAAGTGCGCATTCGCGGTTTCGTCGTCTGTCGGCTAATCGCTACCTTATGTAGACAGTCCAGGTTCGCTACTTTCCCTCAGACGCTCGTCCTGCACGCAAAGAAGTTCCAGCTTGTGAACTGGGTGCCTGCCAAACTTGGTAGGAGTACCGTCTGCCGGATCCATGGACCGTACTGATGCTTTCGTCAGACATTCCGCTCATTCTCCCTACCGACGACATCCTCGAGCTCGACAAGTACCTCGGGAAAGGACTGCAGCCGGACGAGACTGAACTTCCAAATGATGAAGCGGGTGAGCCATTCCCGGGGATCTAGCTCCTGCTTGTCTCACCGTGCCATGGATATAGCTGCTCCTGGCCTCCCTGAGTTCAACGCGGCAGCGATGTCTCAGCTCGAGATGATGGGGTTCCCGCTCGTACGATCCCAGAAAGCCCTTCTCGCAACAGGCAACAGCGATGCGGAAGCTGCAATGGAGTGGCTATTCGCACATATGGACGATCCGGGTGAGCAGTTGTCCCCTCGTGTGCTCTTTGGCGAAGATGTTCAATCCGAACACCCCTAGATATCGACACCCCCATCGTCGTCAGCCCGGCAGGCGGGTCAAATGCTGCTGAGCCGAGCGCCGAGCAAATCAGCATGCTAGCGGACATGGGCTTCACCCACGCGCAAGCACGGAAGGCGCTGCGAGAAACTGTAAGGCCCTGGCCCCTCTCTCAGGGTGCCCCAACCTGACCGATGTGACTTACAGGGTGGTGACCCCGAGCGCGCCGTCGAGTGGCTGTTCTCTCATCCTGACGATACGGGCGAGGACACGGCGCCCGCACCTGCCGAGAGCACGCCCTCTGGCCCTGGCACCGCGACGCTCCCCGCGCGGTACCGTCTCAAGGCCTTCATCTCACACAAGGGGCCGTCAGTCCACTCTGGCCACTACGTCGCGCATGTCCGGGAGGGCAGCGACTGGGTGCTGTTCAATGACGAGAAGGTCGTGAAGGCAGACAAGGAGAGCGTCGAGACGCTGAAGGCGCTGGCCTACCTGTATGTGTTCGAGAGGGTGTAAGAAGCACGTCGCCGCAAAGAAATGTACACGTATATTGACAACTGTATCTGCCCAAAGCGAGATGATCTTGTTCGAAATGCGGCGGCTGAGCTCCAGCCTTGTGTGCGTTGCGATGTGCTGAGATGACGCGATCGACAGATTAAGCCTAAGAGACCCCCACCTTCATGTCGTCCAAGTGCTCAGCTGCTGTTGCCTGGCTGGTGGCGACACTGCGGTCTTGGCGTCAGCAACAGCCCGACCGATCAGGGTGCGTACTACTATCGCGAGACGCGGGTTCGCTAGGGACCCAGTGTTCGACAATCGCGTTCTATATACGCAATTGTTCACCTTTCTCCCTGATTTATTTTTGATAAAATATTTGCTACTCTTGCGTTCAGGTGGGTATAATTTTCATGAAGAAATTCGACCTGCAGCAGACGATAGTTGAGTAAGAAACGCAAGTTTTAGCTGATTTCGGCTTGTTTTGTGCATCCTGCTTTCATATGCGCAGAAGGGCTTACAAAATTTCACAGAACAACTTCTCAGTATCAGATACTCCTCATTATAAATTTTCCGGAAGGACTGTTGCTGTTTGTTCTCTTCAATCTGAGAAACGGCTGGAGAGCGTGACATTCTGCCCTCGTCAGAAAAATGCGATCCGGGTCTTCAGCGGTTATCATGACCATATTTGGGAAAATCTTGTCGAGGTATCAAAACCGCTCATGAGGGCCCCATACAATTTCAACGGTGCACGATAAGGCCTCAAAATCACGACCGAAGAGCATGAAAATCCGATGAAAACCTGGTATGATCGTACACCGGGAGGCTCACCAGTAGCTATGATACTGGCGAAGCCTCTCAATAATGGCTGGTAAATACGGCCCTTTGACTTATCGTTAGTGGTCAGATTCGTGCTCCGGTGCCATACATAATGCATAATGGCTGCCTGGCGATGACGCTCTCAGGCTGCCCCAACAGTTTAAAATGCATTTGCATTTGCTTCACGCTCTACGCCTCGCAACACACGCAATCGTTCAAAAACAATGTTGTATAGCAACACAGGAATAAATCCAAGATAATAATCAACAAGTCTACCTGCGCCGCGTACTAGCCCAGACCATTACGACTGCACTGACTCACCTGACCCCATCGCCTCTCTCTTCGACAGCCTTCACCCACCCCACCGGCGACCCCGCCACTCACCACCTGCCCTCACCTCGTCGTAATCCTCAGAGCCTATGTGATCGAGATGAGTCGTGTCGTTGCCATGGAACATCCGAGGCTCAACTCACCCTCTTCCGATTGCAGCATCATTGTTTGGATGGGCGGGAGATACTGCGTTGATTGTTATGCCCTGCGGAGGTGGCCTCCCTCATCAGCCGGCATGGTGCAGGTACCTGGTTGTAGGTGGAAAAGGGAGAGGTGGGTGGCCGTGGCGCACACGGCGTCCGAGTCCGTCTTTATTCAATGTGGGCAGTCGCTGTGACGTCAGGCTCCCACATTTGATTATCCACCTAGTCTCGGCGAGGTGGGGCTCTACGGCGGCCGGGGCCTACGCTGCCGCATCGACTGTGCTCCACTCTGCGGCGATCGCACATCCACGAGTCCGAGTCCGACTCGGCGTGCAGTGCCGATTGTACGAGTCAACGTAACGCATCGCGACGACGAGAGCCTGAGGACTGCGCGGCGGTGGGCATCACCCTTAGCAAAATACCAATTACACTCCGAGTCTGGGCATTCCCAGTCGCGTCGCTGTCACACTTGACCTGTTACATCTTGTGTACATTAATATTGAGCTCAACATAACTTGTGTCTCCGAGTGGGTCTCCGAGCCATTTGGAAGCCTGGAGGCTCAGGTTCTCATGCGCTTATGAGTTAGTTATGAGAGAGCAAGGCGACAATTATGGTGGCTTAACAGCGGGTAAGATTGGAGATCGGACGCGCTCGTCGGCGTCCACGCACGATGACGACTCCACCGCGCGGATACCATAACCAAACTGTGACCCGTGACAACCCGATCCAGTACATTATATGCGGCCCTCACACTCTTATCACACTGCGAAAATCAAAAATCGCTCATAACTGCGGTCGCTTTTTTCTGACGCTCAAGCGTATCAAGGAGGCTCGGCGCGCTGTCGGCTTGGTCTTCAAATTGAATCTCCGCAAACCGGGGCTCGCGTCGCAAGCTGAAGCCCGCGGTGGCACTTGCTGTGCCGAGAAAACTGCCGTGAGCGGAGATTGAGCACGGCACCATCGTGACATTTTGTGACATTACGCGGAGAATCTGTCGATCACTGGGTCCCGTCCGCAATCCCTCAGTAAATATAGCAGTATGCTGGCCTTCATCTATGAAAACTACATAGAAGGATAGCTATGATGTAGTACTACTGATTTGTGAAAGAAATGTGTGGATAGACAAAGTGGTGAATATCTTATGATTTTTCTCCTTAGGATTGTCGAACACCCGTCCCGCGATAGTATGGCCATCCCTTGTACGTCAGCACTTACTTATTGCTTACTGAACATCTGTCAGCAGAGTCTGGTTCGACGGCGGCAAGATTTCGCCTTGAGCTTGATCATTCTCCCAGGACCATTCACAATGCAACTGCAGATGTTATGAGTGTAAATGTGCGCCCGCCGCCCGCTCCCGGCGACGTGACGCGACTCAATCACGTGACGGGAGGCTTGGCGCCGCGAGTACTCACTAGTAGTAGTACTCACTTGTCAGCACCTTGAAGCTCAACTTTTCATTATATAACATTGAATTCCGTCGCTCAAAAAAGTGGTCAAACCTCCCTCGTGCAAGATATGTATGTTACCGCTACGTTTCCTTTGGTCAGAAACTGACTGTCTTGCGAAACGCAGGTCGACGACCTCACAGCTGGGGAATATCCTTGATTCTGCACTCAAGGATGGCATCGTGTCACAGTCGCGAAACGAGCTTTTACATGAGCTTTCTTCCCTCCACGCTCTAAAGAGTGTCATCGAGTCCCGCATCAATGCGCTGGCCCCTGTTTCTCGCCTCCTCCCGGAGATTCTGGCCCACATTTTCTCATTCCTCGAAGAGCAACTTCCTATACCCACATCTTCTTCAAGATATGAATGGGATGATCGCATCCAGAGAACAATTGAGCAAAACCTCGGATGGATCAAGGTCACTCACGTCTGTCGCTATTGGAGGCAGGTCGCGCTCGCCCACCCGCGCTTGTGGAGAAACGTATCATTTGGCATCAGTGAACAGTGGACAAAGGAGCTCCTTAATCGCAGTGGCGCATGTCCCATCACGGTTGATCTTTCGAACACTGTCCCGCAGTATGCGTGGGTTCCACTCCTCGCAGAGCATCTGTCACACACTCAGGTGCTCCGTCTTGATAAGCACTTCCCGCTCACAGAGCTCGCCCTCCTATCGCTCCCTGCCCCTGTCTTGGAGGAGTTTTTATGGCTCTACAGCTCTGGGTTATTTTACTCGCCTAGCATGTTTCATATATCGAAGCCCACGACAGTCACTCTCCCTTCCCCTTTATTTTCTGACTGTGCACCACGACTGAGGTCCATCATATTGCGCGGTTGGGACAACATCCCGTGGGCCTCCGAGCAGTTCGCGCGCCTCACCCGCCTGGAAATTCACGGTTCTGAAGACAATCCTGATGGAAGCCGTCGTCTTGACGGACCACTACCGCGGGAGGACATCGCGACGGCACTGCGGTCCCTCAGAAACGTAGAAACATTGATCCTTCACTGGTCTCTGCCGAGCGACCAACGAGCGTTTGGCGGACTTCGTCCGATCAAATTGCCTCGCCTTACCCATCTCTCTGTGGTTGACAAATGCCCCAGTGTCATACTTCTACTGCAAAACCTCGTCATCCGCGCAGTGGCCTCCACGGACATCACCATATCTGCTTATAGCGAGATGGACGACGACGACTGTCGTTCGATGGCCAGCCTCTTGTTCGCGCCGTTGCGGCACCCATTGACCCTCCGCACCGTCGAGTACAGCACAGGTACCGAAGATTCCATACTCAAGGCATGGGCATTTAGTGTCGTCGGCGCCGACAGCGCCGACTTCTTGGCGAATGGCCCGCATCCCCCATATCTGTCGCTCCGTTGCCCACTGCGTGCCAACTTGCTCTTTGTCGCGCTGCCTCTCGACGGCGTCCGCGTGTTCAGCATAGGCCACACTGAGGAGACGTGGACCGCGCAGGACTGGCGAACGCGGCTGGGCCGGTGCCGCGAGCTGGAGCACGTCCTCGTCGTGTCTCCGCGCAGTGCGGCCACCCTCGTGCGCGCGCTGTCGGCGCGTCTCGCACGGCGCGCGCCCCGCCCCGATCGCGGCGTGATGTTCCCGAAGCTCAGATCCATTGAATATGCGAGCCGGAACCGGGATCCGGCGGTCATTTCAGTGGACAAGATGCATATGGCGCGGGAGGAGAGGGGGCTGAACCGGGTCGAGGTCGTCGACCTCTCTGGGCCTAAGCCTTGGTCTTGGATCGAGCGCCACAAGCCAACACGGGAGGAGCGGAGGTCGACGAGCTGATGTTGATAGGTGGCCTCCTTCTTGAAAGGTGCGTTATCTTACGATTGCACAGAGAAACGCATGCGAATAATTACATCGTACCCCACCGCAGCAAAAGATAGTACTGACAGTACATGACACGCGACACGAGCGTCTTCTCCGAGCAACCCACATCGCGGACCGCGCTTGAACATGCTCGAGACGCAGTGCCCACAGACTTTTGGATCATGTTGGTATCATCGACTGACACGGCATAGAGAGACGAGGAGAAATGCACTAATCGGGACGCGTGGGTGCAATCGCGGACAATCACCATCCCCGGGCCGCCGGAGAAATCAACGAAGACCTCGTATCGCTGCGAGAACTCGGAGAAGCTGACGACGAAGTCAGGGGCATCTTCGGGAAGGCCGTGCGTCCGCGTGGATGTTTCGGGGTAAAAGGGAGTAAGGGTATGAGCGCCAGAGTGTGCCAGCGCCAAGGACATGCTGGTGAAGTCGCCGCGTTACACGATGGCGTGCAGCGCGCAAGGAATAGATGAATGTATGTGTAGTAGACCGTCTAGGGAAAGTCTGCGGAGTTCGACGCGGAGGCTGCCACCGATGGTGGGAGACCGACATGAGGCAGTGTCCTGTTAACGGTTCTCGGAAGTTCAGGCACAGCTACTAGAAGGAGAGTAGATGATGAGACCAGCATTGTGGATGTAAGATGGAGAGGCGTTGCAGGAAGGGAGGAAACACAGGGGCGAGACCTGCATGCCGCCTATGAACGCCGCGATCGCCGCAAAACCGACGGAAGAGGTAGCGTCGTCTTCGAAGGCCAGTAACGGGAGGTTCGTAAGATGGACAAGGCTAGCGTCCAAGAGAATAGAGGGTGTGAAACCACGGGGAAGATACGAACTCAAGGAGAAACCCGCCGCGAGGTTGTAGAACGGCGTGCAACTTGTAAACAGGAGGTCCAGGCGGGGGTCGCGGCTATAAGCTGGGACAAGCTTACCTCCGTTTGATATGCTGTCGGTACCATGCATCCGATATACCAAAAAAAGTCTTTGCTGTTTTCGGTGTTGTTGAGTTGCCGATTGAGGCCCACGCACCTGAGGAGGAGCCCTGGGAGCTATGAAAGTGGGTGCATGGCGATGACTTCAAATAACATAGGTCGGACATCGTTGGAGTCTGACGAGGCAGTCACTCTCATCAAAACAACATCCCGGTAGAATGTGTTAGTCCCGTTGCATGATCCTATTCATCAGTCTCAGCGTAACAATCACAGGGATGGGCGGAAATGGGCGTGCCGCGTCGAACCTGACAGGGATAAGTAGTCATGGTGTCAGTCTGCATTGTGCAAACGACATGACGGAAACTGAGATGCAACCGTTCTGTCAGGAAAATGGGGGCCAGACTGTAAGAGAACATACCGGTGAGTTGAACCTTGAGTCGAGGTTGGGCAAAAGTCACGAACGAAGATAACTCGGATACCGTCGAGATAGATGATTAATCGTTTACCATCCGCCCTCATTCAAGAATAGAGGAACATGAACGACTCAGAGATTAGGAAGGCGCCGGCGCCCTCCGTATTTCACGCCTGTGGAGTCGAGTCAAATTGAGTGATTCAAAATGTCGGATGTGTGCACTGTGCTCGCCTTCAAATCGGCAAGCGACGCCAAGAGCGACGCCCTGCGACGCCAGTCGGCTATCAAGCGCCCAGCTGACGTAATCCTTCTGAAGACGAGTCTCGGCGGAGTCACTGTAGCCTCGATCGGCCGCGTTGACGATGACTGGCACAGTATAACCGCCCCCTGGACTTACAAGTTGATAATACAACAGGGACAAAGCCCAGCCAGTGCAGACTGCGCACGGAAAGGGAAACGGAACCCGTGTGGACTCCCAACGGGCAATCGACGTCGAGGTCTTACTTGGAAGCACGTCTCGCCAGGGCTTGTCGCGTAGAATAAGCGCGCTCTGGGTTGCGAGGTTAGGACATACCACTGTGACAAGTAGTTGACAAGTGCTCAATTGCAGGCTGTGCTTCGCGAAGAACAAGCACCCGTGCGGACACAAGGCATGCCAACAACTCTAAAAGACTTTGATGGCCCCCTGCGGAGAAGCCATGGACATGACACTCTGCCGTCCGCGATCGTGTCAAGAGACCTCCTCTGACGTCCTCCGTAATTCATGCGAATATCATGCGCGTCATGCTCAAACACCTCGGAGATGCCTGGCATAAGCGATCTCGTCAACACAAGCACTGGGCGAGCGGGACGAGACCGACCTACATGATAGTACATCATGCATTAGCGTACATTCAAGGTCCAATGGATCATCCAAACCCGGCCGAGAACAAGCTCCGAATAAGCGAGCTGACGGATATCCGTCACAAGACGGTGGGGCCTCGATTGCCCCACATCTAATATTAAATCACAGAAATACGGGGAAAGGACTGGAAAAGAACCGAAGTGTGGGGACTCCGCACCCAGGCGTATGTAGCAGACGCTCATAGACGATTTCGACTCGTCTGCAGGAATCAACATGCAAGGACGAGCGAGACGGGGAGCCCCAGTATCCGTGGCGGGAGCAGGCACTTGAAGGAGCTCCTTCCAGTTCTTTCCCCGCAATGCGTGCGAGATTCGCTCTCCGCGGCACTGCGATGGGGCCCAGTCGATTGGAAATTCCGTCCTTGAACAGATGATCCTGGAACGGATGACCCCATCCGGGCCCTGCGAACGGGCAGCACTCACGGCAACCCACGGCAGCCCCGGCGTATTTATGTCGCGCTGCTTCCCTCGGCACGTCCGTCCTTTCCCCTCCATCCCTCCATCTCCTCCACTTCCGCAACTTTTGCACTCTACCCAACACCTTAGAACTGCAGAAAATGCCGGATCTCGAGAAAGCACAAGAGGGGACTGTGAACGCGAACCCGCTGCCGCGCAATGGCAACACCACGGCTGAGGGCTACGAGCCGGGTTATGGTTTCGCCACGCAACGTCTGCGGCACAAGCTGGGTAACCCAGGCCCTCTGTGAGTAGTCTCTTTCCCCGCATTGTGCCTCAGTCCTCACCGTTCGCGTTTGCTTTATCCCGCCCGCGGCACACTCGCCGACATCTTCCATCATCACTACCCCGCCTTTTACCTGCCAATCAACCATGATCTGTTACTCGCCCTGCATCTCGGCGATGCCGATGTCCTCGCTTCCATTGGCTACGCGTCTGTGCGCGCACTTCACGTCGTTGGACGCGTCTATGTGATGCAGCGGGTTGTTCTCGTTCGCCTCCACCACTCTCATCCTTTCGCTGTTCAACGTGCAAGCCCGCCATATCACCACGCCCAATCTCGTCGTCGGCATGGCCCTCTTCTGTGGTGGGCTCGCCCAGCTCCTCGCGGGCATGTGGGAGTTCGCCGTCGGTAACACGTTCGGCGCTACTGGTGAGTTCCTGGTTTCAACATCGCGCGCGCCCTTGTGCACACCTCTCGGTGATTCGGTGTCCGCGTTCACATCACGCCACTTGCCGCCTTTGTGCCGCGTCTGGGAATGGAGTTTGGGCGGCATCATCATTTGCGCGCTTGATTGCAATCTTCCGCGTGCTAACGTCTGTCCCTCAGCGTTCTCCTCTTACGGCGCATTCTGGCTCTCGTTCGCGACCATCTTCATTCCCGACTCTGGCATCGGCGCGGCGTACGCCGCGGCGGGCGGGAACCAGGAGGACGACGCCATCGCCATCTTCCTCACCTCGTGGATGATCGTGACCTTCCTATTTTTCCTGGCCTCGCTCCGGAAGAACGTCGGCCTTTCGGCCCTCTTCTTCTTCCTCACGCTCACATTCATGCTTCTCGCCGTTGGTACGTGGCTTCTCTCGCCAATCTTGGATCTTCACGTTCTGATCGGATCGCGGCAGGTGACTACCAGCGCAAGGAGAAGGTCACAAAAGCGGGCGGAGGACTGGGCATTGTCACCGCGTTCATCGCGTACTACGTCGGGTTTGCTGAGATGATGGCGCCGGAGGATGCCTTCCAGCTTCCTCTCATCTCCACTGCGAAGCGTCGTATCGACTGAGGTCTCTTGATGTAATATTCGTATACCCTTACTCCTGCATGATTTAGTACCTAGTCGTTTTATATGCCAGTTTTATCTGTTCGGATGTTGGTAAGGCTTTGGCCTAAAATCGAGTGTCCTGGATGCTCTCTGTTGTTGCTCGTTAGACTTGTTCGTCATAACCCCGCGTACCTCCCCAAGCCGCCGCGTTCCATTAGTGAAACATAGGTTGTCAAGATTCGGGTGAAGCGCTATCGGAAGCTTCGAACAAACAGAGGATTAGTTCCCCTCGTCGATCAACCCGTTACTCTCCTGCAGTTGGGCCACCAGATTCTGGGCTTATTGTTAAGGAGACGAAGGCATGCAATTACCGGAATGGGCCCGAAGCTATAGAATGACCTTCTTGTAAATGTCAGCAATGGCCAAGCCCGAAGCTGCAAGGTGTCTCAGGATGGCGCCGGGCCTGATCTTGGTGTGTTAACTGGCGGGATATGTCATACGTCACGAACTCGAAGTCAGATTCGCTTGATGCTGGCTGCTGACAGACGATCTACGGTGATTCGAAGGAACGCGAAAGTGGTGGTATACAACTTCATACACAAGATAAGTCCAAGTCATTCGACATGTCGCAAGGCAAGACTGCCGAGGGGAAGTTGGAACGCATCGTCCATAGTCAGCATTTCCGCGAGGCCATCGTAATAAGCGATGAGTGCAGTAACGATGCCCAGACACCCACTTGCCTTCGTGATACTTGGCGCCCGCTCGTAATCGCCGGAGTCCAGATGTCAACACCATGTCAATACTGCTCATGAGAGTCGAAGTAGGAGATTGGCAACGGACACGCACCAACAGCCAGAAGCATGAAGGTCAGAGTGAGGAAGAAGAGCGCTACTAAGCCCCCGTTCTTCCGCGTCAGATACTGGTGACTGATAGCGATGAGCTTATAACACTGAAAGGTCGACGCACAAGAAGAGGATTAATGTTACGAGCATCCACGTCGTGAGAAATATAACAATCGCGTCGTCCTCCGGGAGCCATCTGTCGCCGCATACGCAGCGCCAATTCCAGAATCGGGATCAGAATGGTCGCGAACAAGAGCCAGAACACGCCGAACGATGTGAACGCTAAGCGGAGCGTCAGCCTCTTGTTCGAGAGGGGTGGGACCAGGGGTGCCTCGAACAGCACGGAGACGTTCCTGGACCAAACGAGATGCTTACTCGTCGCACCGAAGGTATTTCCGGCTGCAAACTCCCACATTCCTGCGAAGAACTGGGCAAGGCTGCCGCAGAAGAGCGCCATTCCGACGACGACATTTGAAACAGTGATGGTGCGGGAGTTCACATTGAAGAGGGAAAGAACAAGTGTAGTCGAGGCGAAAGAAAACAAACCTCTAGGCGATCCAAGATTGGGAGCAACGAGTTGTGACGGAGTTACGGCGGAGACGACCAGCGATCTAGGTAGGGAAGAACATCCCATTGGGAGGGTATTCTGTGAGCATATCGACGTGCCTTGTAACGAAATAAGCAACTCACAGAGGAGCAGGGTTGCCCAGCCGATGGTGCTGAGGTACCGGGCCTTTGTAGATGCACGGGGGTGACGTCGCGTCAACGACATCACCCATTCACGGAGTCTCTTCGAGGGAATACAGTCTATTAGGTGAAGGAAAAAGGAAAACACACCGTGCAAAAAGTCGTGCAGTCAGGAACAGCTTGACGCCGTGCCAGCACACGCAGCAGCATCTGGAGGCAAGCCATCGCGGGCTCTGCAGTCTCGAAACGTCAACATGAGGGCACGGAGAGTTTGGGAAGGGCGCCGACTCAAACGAATATCGTCTCGAAGTTGCCAGAGCTCACTAGAACGCTTCTCTGTACCCACGCCCGGAGAATACTGTAACAAACTGTATCGTACCAACGGCGAAATTCGCGTGACAGTTCGCAACGTTGCGGACACAGGCAACCGGGCGAGCGTGACGCGTGATGCAACCAAAGTTAGCAACAGCTCGTAGCAACCGGCAGGCAACAGCACCCCGCGCCGCGTCGTGACGACTCCGCAAGGGTTCCGACGAAAGCAACCGACCCTCCGTGACCGGTGACACACTGGAAAGTAGGCAACACAACGGACCCCCCGTGACGCGTGACCGTTGGTACGATACAGTTTGTTACAGTATGCGGAGTCGACGCCGGAGGCCAGATCGCTTCAATCGCGCTGAAGTGACGCTCTTCTAGGTGTGCAATAGGGCCCGTAGGCATTCCTATAAAGAGCCAGTGGTTCCGAGTTGGACTTCGTTACAGAACGACAGTTATATTCTGTATGGTCAGCTGCGGAGACTAGACTTCGTGAGAGACGCAGGAGATACAGATTAGATTAGATTTTCTCTCGTGGAAGAGTCCTCCTCCGGCATTCACCGACAAGCACCGGATATCTCGCAGGTGCAGGCGTTTCGATCGACTGTCATCGTGTTCCGTAGGTCTGACTGTGGGAGACTTTGCTCAGCTTTCATACACACACGACTCGAACGTAGGTCCTCCAGTTCATCTATACGATGTTACGTTCCACTTATGCCATGCCAGGCCTTCCTAGCTCTTTCTCCTTCTGCAAAAGGTCGTCGACGGTGTCGCTTACCGTCTGCTCCCAGCTCACGTACTGCGTCAACCCGATCTCAGCAGCGCTGCTGACATCGTACCGCGCCCATGATCGGACCGGTGATTCCTCTCCCGTGGCCGCAGGTAACCTGTCGATAAGCTCGGGTCGCTGCCTGTGGAGATACTCCACGGCTTGCTTCCAGGTAAAGGTGCTGGGGGACACAGCAACAACGCGGCGCCGCTTCGTCGACTCGGACGGGCCCGCCTCGAGCGCCAGGACGTGGGCACGCGCTGTGTCTGCGACATGGCTGAAGATGGGAGGGTAGATCTGCTCCGGCGCGAACCTGCCCTTGGGGCCCGCGATTAGGGCGTAGATATAGCGGTTCGTCCCGGAGTCGAGGTTTCTGATGATCTGTCCTTTTCCTGTGGGACCGTAGAGGAATGGTGGATGAACTGAGCGAAGTGAGTATGCAAGAGTCCTCTTGCGTATGTCAGATCGACCCACCAGTCGCTATGTACATTTCCGGGTGCTCTTCGGCAAACTTCCACGTAGCTTGCTCTGCCAGCGCTTTAGATGTACCGTAGATATCGAAATAAGATGTCCCCGGTTTCGTCGCATCGTCATAGGTCATGCCGTTATAGTCTGTACCAATGGTAAGTTACGGATTTCGAGCACTCTTGCCTGCTGGTCGTACCGTTATGGCTGATAGTGCTTTTGTTCCATAGGTCTGCGGGGCTTGCGAGAGCGACAATGCTGCTTGTCACGACCACTTTCTTCACACCAGCTGCCGACGCGGCCTCCAGAATCCGCACCGTGGCCTCAACAGCTACCTGTATCCCAGATGGGATCAACCGGCCACAGCGAGGGGTCAGAGACGTCGACATACCTTCAGCATCTGTGCAGGGGCGGCGGCCGCGGGGACGCCCGGCGACGCTACGTGCATTACCGCATCGACACCTAGGCAAGCCATTCATCAGCCTCTGTCTGTAGCGCCGCCTGATACCCGCCTGACCATTGAGCGCATGCGCGAGGCCCGAAGTCACGAGATCCTCAACTTCGACTACCTCAAACTTGTCGCCGAACGAGGCGTATCCCTCTCGCAAACGCTGTGCATTGGAAGGACGAGAGGTCCTGTGATCGTGATTGCAGAGGATGACAGGAAACGGTATCGCAGAACATACCCACGGACTCTGTATCCAGCCAGGAGGAGCTGGTCTACTACATTAGAGCCTACATATCCTGTGGCACCGGTAACCTTCGGTGTATCAACAGGTGTGTTAGTCACTTATCGCGGTCTTTGCACGAACAGAGTACGCACTAAAACGAGCGTCATAATGGTGGGGTGGGGCTTAGGTCTGCGCTGTTTCTCAGCCTTTTATCGTGTTCAGGGCGCTTGCGGTTCATCCTTAAGCTCAAGAAGGCGCCAGAGGCGCTCACGATGCATATCAGAAGCCATCTGTTGAGCATGCGAATTGGAAGCCAATGACGTGGGTGCAGTGAACGCTAATCGAAGTAGAATTAAGTGTTGATTTGGGGAATAATACGGACGGAAATTTTCCTGGTTATACTAGCAGGCCGTCAGAGCCATTCGATGAACAAGGAATATTGAGGAACTGACCTCGGGCTATTGCACAGACGACGGCCGGACAGAAAAATATGTATCAAGAAAAATCGAATCTCCATCAATGAACACTCTGTACGGCCAGCAGAACTTTGTCAAGGTCTTCTGCCGTGAATTTCTGGACAGTCTGACCACTGATAGCGTCGACGGCGAATGCACCACCACCATTCATGTCCGGTTCTCCTACGAAATCGAGTGGTGGCTTCACCACACCCATGAACACGTCTTCCATCGGCACTTCACCCGGCCACACCCCGTCGTCATCGTCGTCAATGGGCGTCAACTCACTCGAGGAAGGGGACGGAGGATCCGCAAATGTGTATGGCGACGCAGGTGCAATCTTCAACTTTCGCGGTGGAGTGTCGCCTATGTACAAGCGTATTTTTGGCGTTGCTTTTGTCTTGTTACCAAAGGTCTTGATGCCGTCCCTCAACAGGCTGCAGGATCCCCAACCCTTCTGCTTTTTTCCAACAAAGTGATGCGCCACCGTCTTGTTGCGTCTACGGACCATCTTGACAGCTCCAGAAGCGAGTGCGAGCGTACCAGCCTCAGCCACGGAGGTAACTTCTACTGGGGGCGGAACGTCAGTTTCAAGTTCTTCCGTTGATAGGCCAGTTTGACCGCGCTCCGCCGTGGGTGAGGTGCCAGTCTGAGTTGCCTCGACGGTATGTGGACCGCCGCCTGCGTTGTCCCCCACCCCTGCGCCATCCTGCCCACCCCCAGGCGCCGGCGTCGAAGACGCGATGACGACACGGTCCCCGCCAGCCGCGTACGCAGTGCCCATCCTCCGGCCATCGATCGAGAAAACGGCACCAAAATACACACCATCATTTAGTGGAAGAGGTATGCTCGCAGCAGAAATCTGCGTTGTTGGATCTTGGGAAGGTGCGCCGCGCTGCACGCTGGCGGGACCCCACCGCTGCCGCCAGCCATCGCCCCTCATTGAAACATATTCTTCGCCACGTCTGCGGCTGCAAGCCGTGCAATTGCATATGTTGAGACAGGCTGGGCATCTGATAGCGTGCTCGTTGAAGGTGATGTCGGGGTACCTGTGCGCGCGTGAGCAATACAGATATGCGCGAGCGGATGGATGGCGCGGGCAGCGCACCTCATGTCAATGCATCTATCGCAGAAGAGCTTGGGACATTCACCGCAATCCATTTTCGGGCGATACGTCTTATTTCTGCATTGGTGGCAATACGACTCCTCGGTCGTCAACGGGCGCTGAGACAAGTCGAGCTCATCTCGGACTTTCTTCGCCTTCGGTTTCTTACGCACAGGAGATGAACTCCTGTCGGCAACGGGCAGAGATGGACTCCCCCGCATGAGCCTCACTTTTTCGGTGCTCTTCTTCGGCCGCGATGACGTGCGTGGTTGAAAGTCTTCGTCATCCGTGTTATCCAGGTGTAGCCCCAGCACCTCCTTGTCGTAGTCCAGATAAGACCCCGGGCCCGATGACGGCCCAGCGATGGATTCCTCCTCCTCGCGAACAAGTTTCTTCTTCTTGGGCCGCGCCAGACTCGGGCTCTCAACAACTGTCGCGACGCTCTTGCTCTTCTTAATCATCGGCCCAAGCGGTACGTCTGGAGAACTAGAGCCGGTGGGGCTTAGACTGTGATGCCGGTATGGCGGCGTGTGCATCGGCGAGAGATCCTCGTCAGGCGCCGTGGTAGGAGGCGGCAGCCCGCCCAGCATCGACGGGTCAATCGTCCCGCCGCCCACATCCACCTGGTCGGCGCCAAATGCCCACATCGGCGCACCCGCATTCATGTCCGTGTCCACCTCATACTCGCCATCTATGTCTAGCAGCCCCACGCCGAACGAAACGTCCGCGTGCAGGCCGCCCATGTGCACAGAGAGCTCCGACTCCTCGCGCTCGAAGACGCCGTCAGAGAGCATCGGGCCGTCCGGGTGGCGTCGCGGATTGAACGCGTACGGGCCGAGGTCAAGAAGCGCCTGGGGTGCCGGCGAAAGCGGTCGTGTCAACCCAAGAGTAGTGTCGGGAGCATCATACGGCATCGTACCCTCGCGTTCCTCGGACTCATGCGGCTCGATATTGCGTGCGCTTCCGATGGGATGGTCTACGGTGGGCTTGCCAGCAGGGGGGTGAAGACGCGATGGCTCGTCGGCGTGACCAGCAGCGGCGGCTGTCACAGGCACTGGTGTGCGGGGTATCATCTTGGAGGAGAACCAGGTGACATCTGCTAACGGGCGTGCGCTACGTGCACGAAGATGTCGTGTCGCTGCTAATATTGCAAGTGGAGATGGACGGCGGGGTTTGCCAAAGTCCAGCAACGTCTCATGATCTTCAGAGGGGAGGGCCTTCTGGTTTGATATGCGTACAGGTGCTGAGGTGGACGATTCTGGTCGCGCCTTCGACATGCGAGGCTTCTTCCTGGCCGAGGGTCCATCATTTGAGTCAGATTCGACGCGCGTGCGTTTCCTGCGGGAGGAACTGGCAAATGCGCTCCCGTTTGCATTGGACGAGAACGCGCTCTGCAGGGCATGCACCATCGAGAAGGCAAGAGCATTGTCTGCTACATTTGGAACGGAACGGTCGCGTAAGGGTTTGTACTGTGCCTTCCGCGATTTGGAGAGTGATGGAACCAATATGTACGGGAGTATTTGTCGACGGCGTACAAGCCTTCGTAGTCTGGCGGGCGGTGGTGGCGGTGGAGAGTTGGAGGATATGCTGATGGGTGCTTCGAGAGCTTCCTCTTCCTCCGTGTCGGAAGAAATGGAGATGGCTGGAGACGTTGGCTCGGGATTCAGGGCGGTAAGCGGGGAGGGGGGCGATGAACTGAATAGAAAGAGAGGTGTTGCGGCTCTGCGCGGTGGTGTAGCAGATTGCGGGGAAGGAGGGGAAACCTAGAGTCGTACTGTGTATCAGACCAAGACAATATATGGGCAGCAATGACGTACAGACGGTGGTGGTTCCATCGCGAGCATCTCCGTGACATCAGCTTCGCTTGCGCCTGCGTCCGAGACGCCGGGGGTGGGATGAGATGGAAGGGAGGTAGTATCATTGAGAACTTCGAGAGGTGATGGTGGCTGATCTCCCGCATCATCCTCCGGGGTGTCGGCTTCGGGTCGAGTCACTACTGAAGATATGGAAGGTGGTGGAGACTGCCTTTGAATCGTCACCGGTTCACTTGAGTTCAACGCAAGGTCTTGACGCATGGACGGCGTACTAGACGCTGGTGGGTACGTCGTAGCGCGTTTTTCGTGGGGATCGCGGCTGACATCAGCCCGAGACGGGTATGAAGGGTCCGCCGAGAAATGGCGACTCTGGGTAGAAGTGGGATCGGACTCATGTACACCTGCCGCATCGATTATGGATGATGGTCCTTGTGGTGGTATAGGCGGTGAAGCGACGTGCAGATCACTCGACATTTGTGGAGACGTCGAAGATTCCTGTCCGCGGCGCCAAGTCGAGGATAAATGTAGTAATGCCTAATCATACAAAGCAGTACTCACCTTATTTAGAGACATATCTGGCAGTGGCTTGTCCGATGGCAATGGTACGACAGCAGATAAGTGTTCGTTTGGTGGATTCCCGGCAGGAGATGTCGGACGCTCGGAGGACGACGTGTTTGCTATCGCGAGGCTCTGCGGGCGGCGCACTGAGTTGGAGAGCTTACCATCCCAGTTGGCAAGCTCTGAGAACGACGACATCGCGTCTTGCGCGTCAAGGATGTTGTTGTCGAGGAGGAGGAGGAAGAAATGGCCAAGTCGCCGCGACTCAGCCACAGGCGTGTCTGCTTATGTAATACGTTTGGCCGTCGGCGTGCCACGTGCAGCGCCGGCCGGCCGGGAGGGCACCCGAGAAGTTGCTGACGTCCGACTTGACGGACGCAAGTATTCCTTGTAAGTGACTTTACAATGTCGTGGTACTATGAGACCGCATGGGCATCAGGAAGATCGAAACACAGGTGATACAGTATATCGTGGCGTTTGTTCTAGTTGACAAGAGAACTGACGCGCTCGCAAGTACACTTGTGGCACGGGTCGCCGATGAAGAACGAATCTTCTCTTGCAAGCATGGTTACGAACGCCAGTGGATCCTGTGCAAGGTATGTAGCGGCGCGCGCTAGACTCGGAAGTCGGACGATTCCGCTCGGCTGGACTGTCGCGACTCGTGCCACTGCGCCCGCTTGAACAAAGCAGTTCATTGACAGCACCACCAGCACTTCACTGCCTGTGATTCAGCAACACTTCCTCTCGCAGCGCACTCATGGTCAGTGCAGGACCAAGGTACGCTCAAAATATAGTTCTTGCTTGATTGATAAATGACCAGGCAAACATAGCGAGTTTTGGACCTCCGTCTTTCACACAAGGATTCCGCTCCTAGACCAACCTGCGTGCTATGGCGTCAACAATACTTCAAACGCGTGGAAGGATCTGGACGACGAGATCAGCGCAGTCGACAATGTAGTCTCATTGGTCAAGGCGCGCCGCAATGCTCTGGCAGCGCCGATAGTCTGCCTCCCGGTCGAGGTCCTCAGCAGGATTTTCTCCTTTGTAGCTGCGACTAGTGAGCCGATGGAGGACCGTTGGGATGAAGGACGCGTTGACATCGGGTGGATTCAGGTCACTCGCGTTTGCCAGCGCTGGCGACAGGTCCGTCAGGTTGCGGGCTCATGTTTCACTTTCCACTGACGTCAGCGGTAGATCGCGTTGGCCAATCCTTTTCTGTGGGCGTCTATTCCGTTTTCAGAGATATCTCCTCGGTTAGGCGAAGAGATGATTCGTCGATCCTCGAACGTGGCGTTGTCTTTGACGTTCGAAGTACGCCGTGACTGGGTCGTTCCCGCATGCGCCAAAAACAGCCTAATCCCACCAGTCGTCTCCCGTGTTCGATCTCTTAACATCAAGAACCTGGAAGGAGGCGGCCACATTCTAGGAGAAACTAGGAACACTCCTGCCCTCATAGAGTCTTTGGGCTCCCATATCGCCTCTGCGCGAGCTCTAGAATCACTATCGCTATGGTCGTCTTATGGCGCGCCCGTGTATCTTCCGTTCACCATCTTCAGCGCTGGACCTCCACGTCTTCAGTCCCTCTTTTTGAATAACTGTGCGCTTCCTTGGCAGATGAATTGCCTAAAGAGTCTCGTCCATCTTCAAGTGGAGATGTCGGAGATCTCTCCGGACATGCGAGATTCAGTTTATTTTCCTACTCCTACTATGATGGTCGACCTTCTCAGACAGATGCCGCAGTTGGAGACATTGACTCTCGTTGGAATTTTCTTCGATCCGGAAGACTCCATTCAAGACATCAATCATGTCTCTAGACTCCCGAGCGGTCGCTGGAAACCGGATACAATAGTCCTATCGTCGCTGTCCTCCCTCAGACTTATCGACATTTCGTCGAAATGGATCGCATTCGCCACCTCTTTTGTTGTCCCAGTGACATCGCACAAAATATTCGAATTATCGTCCCAATTTCTCTACATCCCACTGCACCCGCTTTTCGCCAACTTCGCTGGACCCTCCAACCCGCCTCGTTCCCTCGTTCTCAACGCCAAACGAGACGACTATACCTGCCTCCGGTTGTCACAAGACCGTCTTCCGCTCTGTGAATACGACTTCGAGCTCTCCATCGCGACGAAACACATGAACTCCCTCTTCAGTCTACGGGCGCCCTCGTCATGGAATGGCCTGCATCTCGGCGAACTCACCGACCTTCTGGTCGTCGATGCCATGCCAGGAGACTGGCCGCGTTCGCAGTGGCTGGAGTCGTTCGGCGATGCGAAGAAAGTAAGCGTGGCGGTAGCCCATGGGAGCGCGGCGGTACTGGGCCTCGCTGTGGCTCTGATACCGCTTGCGGAGCAGCCTGAGGTCATCCTCTTCCCGGCGCTGGACACGCTGCGATTACAGGACGTCGATCTGAATGACGAGGTTCCCGCTTTCGATGAGAACCCTGAACTCCCGGACAATGAGATGATCCTGAACGATCTCAGGATTTACGATGCGGTAGAGGCTTGTGTGGCGACGCGCCACGAGTGGGGATATCCGATACGCGAGCTACACATTCCGAGGACGCACCGCATGGAGGAGTGGGTGGGCGCCCTGCAGAAATTCGTCTCCGAGATCTACTTTGACGAGCCTCGGTCCGTGCGGAATCCCTTCGAGTTGATACACGCCCCGGTTCCGGGTTGGGCAGATCTAGAGTCGCCTTATTAGCGGGGATTATTATTGCAAGGATAGACATCGTACATCGTCAATCACGTCTTGGACACATTCCATTGTGGGCCGTGGAGCCCCGTCGTCATCTCGCGTGTCGACCCTTTTTCGGCATCAACTACTGTCCACTCCAATTCTGCTCGCTGGAGGGCGCGGCAACCTGCACGCTCGCGTGTCTTCGACCAAGAATCGAACGCTTCTTGCGAGAAGTCCGCAAAGGCATCTTCGGTATCCCGATCGAACTGAACGCGAACAAGGTGGGGAAAGAGCAGCCGGTCGGGTGAATTACACAACGCCTCGATGAGAGATGACGCCGCCGTCTTGCCCCTCACGTAGATATTCTCCATCTTCTCATATCGGCTAAACACATTGAGCCAGACACTGCGCGCCTCGTGTGGATCGATGGTTTGTACGTCCACAAGGGAAAGGCCATCGACGGAATCGAGAGGTAATGCCTCGCAGACTCTGCTGGCCCAGTACAACAGCTCTCCATCGCCGAAGGAAAGGTCGAGCTCAAAGTCGGCAGGGTGCGACGAAGGGAAGCGATGTGGATCAACGAGATCTGCAGCTATGTGCGCCGAGACATGTGGCCTCCACGCGGATACAGCTATGGCCATCTTCTCGCGCCTGAGAGCAAGGGTGCGGCATGCCGAAAGATGTGCGCTGAAGGTGTGCAGTGCGTGGTCGACATTCTCGATTGCGACCGCGACTGCCGATGTGGTGACGCATACTTTCGTCTGTGGAAGGACGCGAAGGTTTCCCATCAAACACCTACATGGCGAGATATAATCACGGAGTTGGAGATTGGTGAGATGAGGTAGCTCGAATAGATCGCCAGACCCAACGATTGACGAATTCCACGGCAGAAATTGCTCTAGAAAGAGCGACTCCAGAAGCGGCATACTCTTCAGAGTGTCAGCCAGGACATGCGGAGTTGTGAATGCGGGACGGATGGAGGTCCCGGCGATCATCAGATGCGTCAGACCAGCCAAAATTGGTGAACTCCATCCTGGGGTCCAGCGCGAACAGTTCAAGGAGTGCAGTCGCGGTGCGTGGTCTGCGAACAATGGGAAAGGAAGAGAGGTCGGTATTCGTTCATTCGTCAGATAATCTACAGTGTGTTCTCCGTAGTGCCACTCGAAGTGCTCGAGCTGGGGTGCGGGCAATGCCAGGAAACCGACATCGGACCTTGAGAAATCGGGATGGAGGAAGAGCGTCTGAGTATGGGAGAGATGATCCTGTACGCGGGTGGACAATCCATCGAAATGCTCCCATTGAGCAGCCCGGAAATCGAGGATGATCGGTGCTGCTTTGCTTCGCGAAAGCAGCTCTTTGCCCCACCGTGGACCAAGGGCGAAGGATATGTGTGTCCAGAGTCGCGGATAAGCGAGGGCGGCGTACCTCCAGGACCGACAGACATACGTGACATTGATCCAACCAAGCTTCTTGTGAGGAAAGTGTTCTGAGTCCAGGTCGAATGTGAATCTGTCCCAGTCTCGGAAGGGTTCGTTGACGGCAGTGAAGACGAATATGTGAGCCAGAATCTCCGGGGGTAAGGTCGCCGCATGCATGGAAGTTAACGTTACAGACTCATGCATATCCGATCCCGGCGTAAGATGTTGTGCGAAGGTTGTGAGAATCGATAGAGTGGATAGCAGTAGGCTGTTTTTCTTCGTCCTACTACGAGTCGATATGTAGTCTAAGTGCGGCGCCGTGAACGTGAACGTGGCACAGCGCCTAAGTAGAGTGTGCCTGAAAATGAAGATGTCTGCCCAGGCCAAGTCAATTCTGCCAGTGCCACAAGTTGGCGTCTGACTGGGCCAAACGTCAACTAAGTGCCCATTACAACTTCGGATTTCCACCGCATCCAGGACGTCAACTCGCACTGTCTTCAACGTCTATTAATAGTGATGGGAGATAGCAGGTGCGCCGTCTCAGCCTTTGTGTCACACCAGGCGGTCGCTGAGCTAACGCGAAACCAACGCGAAAACAGGCAGTTTGGGCCCCAGTCTTCCACTCCAGGATCCCGCTCATCAGCGGCAATCCCCCGTCGAGCGGATTAGTTGTCTCGACGGATGTGACGTGGCAAGACTTGGACAACGAAATTCAAGTCATCTCCGAGCTACTTACTCTTGCAGGTGAAGGCGCACCGCAATCGCCTCCCATCGTTGGCCTTCCGCCAGAGGTACTAGCACGTATTTTTGCGTACACGGCCGCCATGGATCTACCCCTAAACCGCACCACGGTTTCTCCTGGAGGACCGTGACGAATATCCTGCCTGGGTTGGATCCGGACAACACATGTGTGCTAAACTATGCCGCGAGCTCGCGAGATGTTTGCAAGAATCAGGAGACACGAAGGTGAGTGATAGATTCCGTTGTGAGATACTGTTCTTGATGGGTCGAGATTTGCAGCGCGTGCTGTTCGGGATGGGGGTTGTTGTCTGGGCTAACATAATTTTGTGAATTATTAGTGACCGTCTCTATCCCGTTCGGAACTGAAGCATCAGTCTGCTTGAAAATCACTAGTAGCGGTGGTGAGATTTCAGTGGAGGAAATTGTAGTGGAGGAAATTTGCTGGCTCTAGCCAACTTTGGGGACGACCGAGTTCCCTCGGACCGACGTCCTCAGGCTCGAGTCATGATCGATGATCCGTCGTACTAAGTCGGGCGGTCACCGGTCACTTCCAAAGGTGACTGCACAAGTCAATACGGAGAAGCAGGCCGTGTAAGATGGACTGTATCCCCTTTGATCCCGATCACCTGGAGCAGGAGCGTCGACTTGCGTCGAATTCATTCGAAGGACCTTTTGCTTCGCCTTGAATTCGGCCGGCCCGCCATCCTCCGGGAGTGCACGTGACATTCATCAGCCTGTCGAACGCTGCGGCCTGCGGCTGTGCAGCCGTTGCGCTCTTTCACTGACGATCAACTTCAAGATCTTCCTTGGAGTTCCTCCAAAGTTCACCTTGCTCATCGTATGTTGAATCCGAGCGTTTCGCACTAGCTTTGCGCTTGAACCTCTCAAAAACAGGCCGATCAATCTGGATCATGACGCCGGAATCGCCGCAGCGTCTGTTGCTACTGCCGACCGAAATTATCCTGAAAGTACTCGAGGGTCTCGATTTTCGGTGCTTATTACTTGTAAAACAGGTGCGCAACACTAACATATCTGAAAGCAAGAGTAGCTGAGCATTCTGACACCCTCGCAGACGTGCAGCGCACTCCAAGCGCTGATCGAGGGCTCGGTCAGCCTGCAATACAAGATCGAGCTAGCAGCCGCTGGTATGCGCAACTGCCCAGATGAGATCCTCTCCGTGGTCTCTCGTTTGGAAACGCTGCGGCATCATCAGAAGGCTTGGACGGACCTCACGGGGATAGCGAATTTTGACGTGCCTCAGCGGATTGAGTCTCTCGTGCACAGTAGATACGCCACGATCGTCGACCGCAACGGTATCATCGTTCACGCTTACAGGGGCGCCCGGGCGACTGAATCCGTACTGTGTATCACACGTATACCGTCGCGGCTGCGGCAGGTCGAGTTCATGCGGTGGTACCTGCGCTTGGAGCTCGCGATAGCGGGCGCGCCGACCGTCTCTATCGATCCTTCACAGGATCTGCTTTTGATCTTGACACTGGAGAATCTGTCGGTGCTTTCTCTTGTTGATGTTTGTCGACTTTGCTGATGGACAGCAGACACGTTCCAGGCGGCAGAAAAAATCCTGTCATCCACATAAGGTCACTATTGACAGGAGGCATCCATCCTTTGGGGCCTGCCTCTGGGACAATCAAAATTGAGACCGTATTCCCCTTTTTCTACCAATTTCAGATCTGCGGCGATTTTATAGCAACGGCGGTGTCTCCTTCCCTTAGCGATCTGAAGAATGTATCAATATGGAATTGGAAATCCGGCACCCTCCTTACGGACACAGTATGTCGTTGAGTGTCTTCCTCCTTCGAAATCCTCACTTTAAACGCAGGTGATGATACGAGGGCTTTCACCAAGCTACGCGATCTGCTGCTTCTTGGATCAGTGTCACGTCTTAGCACTGGCGACGCCCATTCCCATGAACCAAGCTTTCCTCCATGTATACAACTTTCAGACGCAGCACCGCTGCTATTTCGCGTTCCCCGACTTCCCGGTCTCCACCCGCCTCATGAGCACTTGGCTCCTGCCGAACCACGTACACCATCCTGCGACGAGCATCCCGCACCACGGCCCGTTCTCTACAGATCCCGACGACCATCTCGTCATTATTATCATGAACGTGATGGTTGGAGCGTCTATCGAGAAATACGAGCTCTGCGTCCCGGCGAGCAGGCTGCTGAAGATGTGCCTCCGCGCGGATGAAGACTCCGTCATACCTTGGAGCGAGTGGGGCTTCGGCGGCGCGCACTTCGCCCCTCCGGCACCAAGCGTCAGTCCGGAGTACGTATCCGTGTTCGGGATGCGGACTGCACACATCAAATCCGAAGACGGATTTAAGTCGCTCCTCGTAACTGACTACCATCCTCGGCGCGTCATGCTAGCCGCACAGGACAAGAACGATTGCAAGTATAGCATAAGGACAGAACGGATTCAAAGCGATGGGCCGGGACTGAAGTGCATCGCGAAGGAAGTGCGTCTTCCGGCGGAGTGGCAGGGGAGAATTGTTTCGTACAGTTTCTGCGAAGACGGCTTGCTCGGTCGCATGGTGCGTTTGTCTTCTAAACATCCTTTGATCCATGCCTCATCTCGGCTCTCCAGAATGTGCTCGAGAATGGTGAATGGACGCCGATTCAACGCTTACTCGCTTTCTGATATACATGGAGATTAATTAGTGAGCTTACTGCCGCCATATAGCTCACAGATAAAATGACCTACACACATAAGTATATTGTGCACAATTACACGCACCTGTATCTGCCGGAAGTACGGCTGCAGCCCCTTGCGGGTGTTTCCATGGCGTAGTAGGGAAGTTGGGTTTTATATAGTTACATGGTACAGAGCCGCGCACTGTTCCTTGAAGGAACGATAGCGGTGCATCTATCCTCCCCGCCTGATCGTGAAACATTTGTGCGACTCTCTCACTTTCTGACGCGTGTACCGTGCGAACACTGGCAGCGTGACCGTGACATGCCTTCTGTTCCGCTCCACTGAGACGCCACAGTTCCTCAAACCTTTCGAATCCATGGGACACTCACTTATTCACAACACCGCATAAACTATTGAAGACAGGCTGACAGCGTGCGCAATTCATTTATCATCTAATTGTTATCACAAGTTCGACTGTTTCGGACGGCCAGCCTCTGCATCGCCTGCACACTGCCACCGTTATTTAAACTTCGATAAAGCGTGCCTCTAGTCTTTCTCGCTCTTACTCGTCTCCTCGCGGTATCCTCCTCTACCTTCTGTTCACGATGATAGCCGCCTTTCTACTGTTGCCGGACGATGCACTCCTCTATGTGTTCGGGCTTCTCCAGTATGCTGATCTCTTAGCTCTGCAGATCGTAGGTTGTTTAGGCCCGTTCACCTCCATTAGGACGCTGATCATTTGCAGACATGCTCTAGGATCTACACGCTCATCCTCAACTCCGCCGTGCTGCAGTACAACATTGAGCTGGCCGCGTGCGGCATGATCGATGGTGGTACTACTATTGACACGCAGGAACGCCTGCAGAGACTGCGAACGTACACCCTCGCGTGGAGAACGTTGGGGTGGGCAGATCACAACGCCCTCACCTTCGTCACGGAGTATCTGTCTCGATATTCGAATTCGGGAAGTGTGATAGGCTATCATGGCACAGATTCGACCCACCGTCGGCGGGAAATCAAGATGACGCAGCTCCCGTCCAAGCTGCGCGGCGTCCGTGAGCGTCGGGCCGACCTCGACGCATTCATGTACGCCCGCGATGTTCTTGTCGATGCTTCCCAGGATCTCGTGGTCTATACTCCTCCGGGAATTCCTCCTCTGTGCGTGCCATTGCATCACCCCTAGCAGCCTGCTGACTCCTTGCAGGCTGAACGCAGGGGGATACTACTTTCGTTCGTTGTCCACTGGTGAGCCGCACGGCCTCGCATGCTCCCCTGGCTCGGTCGAGCCCGGAGAGCCTCAAGTGCCACGGCTGCGTATCGCGCTCGATATCTGCGGTGACTATATCTTGGAGAACGTCGAGCGGGAATCTCGCGTAAGGCAACTCTCCGTCTGGAACTGGAAGACTGGCGCCGTCGAGGTGTACATAGTACGTTGACCCCCTATCCACATTAGCGCGTACCTCTGAACTCAATGCCCTCCTAGCCACGCGGTGACATGGAGATAAACAGCGGCCGCTTCCTCGACGCACACCACCTCCTTTTCGAGCGCGCACGCGATCCTACTAGCCCGCGAGACAGACAAGGTCCCGCGTACCTGCAGGTGATCGCTTGGCGCACCCCGGGCGCGCCGCTGCACACATTCCTCTTCCCGGAGTTCATGCAGGACCGCGCCCATGTGTCCTTCGAGCTGAGCCCTGCGCAGCACTCGTCGCGCGGGGATGGCTGCTTCTTCCCAGACCCAACAAACAGGCTCATCTCCGCACGGGCCATCGTGGCGACGGCGACCGCTCCCCGTGTACGGTACCGAAAATTCCATGTCGATATCCCTACACGCACGCTCCTCTCATACGTCGCCGACCACCCGTCGGAGGACTCCGTTATCGTCCCGTGGGACGCCTGGGGCCCGCGCGGCACTCGTGCGACTCCCGCTCAGCCGAGCGATCGCCCGTTACGCCCGTTTATGGTTGCGGTCGCGGTCGACGGTATGCGGCGTGTCAGCCTCCATACTGCCCCCGATTCGCAAGAGACGACGCTGACCATCCTCGATTACCACCCGCGGCGCGTGGCCCGCGCGGCCGGTGGGCGTGCAGTCGTTGAAGGCGGCGTGATCGAGGCTGGTTTGACAGGCGATGGGTTTGGGGAGGTCAGGACCAGGCTGCCCTGCATCGTTTCTGAGCTTCCACTTCCTGCTGCTCTGGCGGGCTTGGCGGTATCTCCAGGTGGAGTCGGGCTGTGTACAGACGGACTATTATTCTTTGAGGTGAGTGGTGATACATGTTCATCGGAATTTCGGTTTGACATTGACTGTGGCACTTTCCGCCAGCGGGATACCGGAGATCACCTCGAGAATGTGTGGGCGTATACCTTCTAAGTCAATAGTCCTCTCTATACACGATGATAGAGTAAATTCAATTATTGGCATAAGCGCTCACGATCGTGGGAGATTTGTAGGCACGTGACAAAATCGCGTCGCGTCGCGTCGTTACGGTGTTCGAGCGGCGAGCCGATGTGCAGCGCCTGCGCCCTGTGCTCTCGACCTCTCACACCTACATGTCTACGTTTATTTCGTACCGATACATCTACGATCAAGCCAACATGAAAGAAGTCTTCAAAATCTGGCGCGAAGCCTTGGTTTCAAGTCAGGAGTCGCCAGCCCCTTCGCACGATCAGGCGATCGCCTAGGCTAACGTGCAGTAACTCTTCTGGACAGGGCCGGCAGATCGACAACCTTCAAGTCTACTCAGTAGGGCGAACGTGAGGCACAGTACAAAGCGGTACTCCGACACTCAGTGAAGACGATCAGTGTAGGCCGGCCGATATTGCGTGCGGAAATCAAGCACAAATCGCCCGGGATTTCGCCAGAAGTACTCTGTGTGTTTAATGGTCCCTCAATGCGTGCCCATCGGTCATTCCAGGCCCTCTCCATTCATGATCCGTCCTTCGATCTCTCAGCATCGTAGCGACCGCGCGTACGCAACCCTCCCTCGCTTACTGACTTATGGTCAAGAATATGGAAGGTGGCCGGTGAATTCCCTACGTTCGTGACTCTTTCTGCTTCTACTGCATGCCGTAATGGGAAGACGGTGGTCAAGTATACGGACTCCGAGGCTCCTGGCGAGTGGGACGGCCGTAGGCGGCAGGTCGTGTGGCAAGCATGGCACACACGCGCCTTGTAGCAACCCCGTCTCGTTGATCCCGGTGTCAACTGACGGGCACATGTGAGGGACGACTCAAGTTACGTGCGATCGATGGCCTCCAGGTGCAAGTCGGCGAGAAACCGAGAAAGCACGGATGATCACAAAGATAATCGGAAAAGGAAATAAACGCCAAATGGGGCACATGCGCCACTTTTTTTTCACACCCTTGACCCGACCTTTGTTGCTTGATTGCGACTTGTGTCCTCCTCCTCGCAGGCCTCCGTATTGTTTTTCCTCTTTTTTCACGCACACAATGTCCTCCAACGTCCCCATCTCGCAAGGCTCAGACATCACCGCACCCACACCCCAGAACACCCCCCTGACCCACGCACCCATCGCCGCCGGCCTCTCTCGCCCCACCGTCCCAGACATCACCGAGGATGCTGAGCCCCAGGAGGACCTGGGTGGCGTTCAGCAGGCCATGCTCAATCTTGTCCAAGGCAGGCTCGCAGGGCTCGTCGGAAAGAGTTCAGGCTACATCGAGAGCCTCCCCGATGGTGTCAAGAAGAGCGTCGAGGCGCTCAAGGGCGTGCAGGTCAAGCAGAATGACCTTCAAAACCAATACAAGCGCGAGTGTCTTGAGCTGGAGAAGAAGGTGCGTCTGGTTTGCGTCCGCGATCGGCGCACAGCTTCGCTGACGAGTTGCAGTATCTCGACCTCACAAAACCGCTGTACGAGCGCCGCCACGCGCTCATTACCGGCACCGCGGAGCCCACAGCCGAAGAGCTTGAGGCTGGCGCCGCACAGTCGCAGAAAGACGACCCCGACGCCAACCCTCTCGAAGTGTCGTCGACTACGGCGGCCGCCCCGATCCCCCACTTTTGGCTCACAGCGCTCCGCAATTACGTTGGCCTCACGGAATTGATCACCGATCGCGACGCCGGCGCGCTCAAATACCTAACCGACCTTCGCATCGAATACCTCCCCTCTAGCGAACCCAAACCCGGCTTCAAGCTCCTCTTCGTCTTCGACGAGAACGAGTACTTCGAGAACAAGGTCCTCGAGAAGACGTATGTGTACAGGGAGGAGGTGGGCTACTCTGGCGACTTTGTGTACGATCGTGCGATCGGGACGGATATCAAATGGAAAGAGGACAAGGATCTGACCAAGGAGTTCGAGATCAAGAAGCAGCGCAATAAGAGTGCGTTTCTTCCGCGTTTTAGGGATCGTGCCGCTCACAGGCCCGCAGACACGAACCGCACACGGCTCGTCCGCAAAGCGCACCCGACAGAGTCGTTCTTCAACTTCTTCAGCCCGCCCGTGCCGCCCGCTGAGGACGCGCTCGAGAACGGCGACATCGGCGAGGATGACCTTGACGAGCTGGAGGAGAAGCTCGAAATCGACTACCAGATCGGGGAGGACATCAAGGAGAAGGTGTGTACTCTCCCCGTGAGCACTCCGCATGACCATTCACGCCGGGCCAGATTATCCCGCGTGCCGTGGACTACTTCACCGGCAAGGCGCTTGAGTATGACATGCTCTCCGAAGATGAGGACGAGGATGACTACGAGGACCTCGACGACGATGACGAGGACCGCTTTGAAGACGATGTAGGTCCCGCTCTCTCGTGCACGCGTTTTGTACTTACTGACTTGGCACGGCTCGAGTAGGACTCCGAGAGCGACGTCGACGTGCCCGCAAGACGCCGGGGCGGGCCTAAGGGCCGTGGCGCCAGCGGAGCGGGGGCTTCGAGCGTGAACCCCGAGGAGTGCAAGCAGCAGTGAAATCGAAGCCTATCTTATTCACCGTCGCCGCGCTGAAATCTGCGCGGGCGTAATCTCTCTTCTTGCTGTGGTCCCGCCGCGTACTTTTTGAGGTCCGAACTTAAAAGCCTTGTTGTATCCCCCATCTCTCATTTGCTTTCGTTACGATTGCTTCCGCCCCATCATGCCTTCACTGAATACATAATGAATACACCGTTTGTACCGATCTACGCCTGCTTGCTGTGCAGTCACCTCGCGCTCTTGTACTGTATGTACGACGCGACGGGCACCGAGGCAGCTCAGAACAAAATTCCCATGGCTTCCTTCACAATCGCTACAAATCACGTCGACCGCATTCAGGTTGTCGCTTGACTCTTGAGTGGACCATCTACGTCGAACTAGAGTCGGTGGTCTGACCCCGGCCCCGGCGAATTCCAGGAGAAGTTGCCGCCGGCGTCTTGACGTTGTCTTTGCTCTCTCCAGCTCCCTCCCTGGTCGCCAACTTCTGTTACGGTACTTGTGTAAGTTGCAACTTACACAAGTACTCTAGCATGGCTGTCAGACTCATCGTATCTCGTCTTTGTGAACCGTGGCATCCCACCGTCACTTTACGAAAATGCCGAGGAAACGGACTTTAGGCTCAGTCCTTAACTTTTAGTACGCGCGTTTTCCTCCTCTCAAAGAGAACCGGGAGATTGTTGAGGATTGGGTGAAGCTGGGTAGGGTGGCTCTACAATCTTTGAGTGCGGCATCCCTTCCATCTTTAGCTGCCGCTTTTGACAGTGACCGCTCTGCTTACCCAGTCATACACGTCGGCATGCATTGCCAAGACGTGCGCGCCATGTTGATGGTGCCAGAACTAGACATCTGTGTCCGTGTGCCAGACGTCGCCTTCACGAGCGATTCCGGGTATTCGACTGGCGCAACCCAAAGCCAGAAGGAACTCTTGCCTGCATCCGGACCGGCTGAGGAATACACATCGCGGTCCCGTATCGCAGGAGCTCATTCGACTCTGCGATTATCCGATATTCAATATTCAACCTGCAGTCGTCTCCCTTAGTCTTCACTTCGCCATCCAGTTGAGGGATGGTCATCGTGGATCTTCCTAAAGATCACGCACCAGCGGTGAATGTGAACACTCTCCTGCCCGATATGTGTCTTCGTGCTTGGAAGGTGTTCATCTGACTCCAACGACGATCCACTTCCATGCTCTCTGTCCCAATTTACGATCAGCGCGAACTGTCACTTCGGTCTCACGAGCGCTACTTATTTTGCGACCGGTCGCGTCCTGCGCGTCCTCCTCGACCCTCTCTCGAATTAGTTCCTCCGACGTGCTCATTATTCACTTATTCAAAATGATGCTACGGATGATGGGGAGCTTGGCTCGAGAGCGTGGAACTGGATGGGACGCTTGCGGGAACTGCAAGAAACACCTCGTGACCTACCATTCAGCCAACGTCGGTGCCCCCACTCCTCCCGACGACCACAATGCCACCTCCACTGATGTCGGCGACGCCTCCGCCGCCGCAGAGTGCAACGACTGCCTTCCCGCGTCTCTCACAACGCTCAGGCGCTGCGGGGGCTGCAAACTCAAGTGGTACTGCGTACGTACTCCCCGTTGTCCACGTATAATAGGCTCCTGATGCGCCGCAGAGCAAGGACTGCCAGCGCGCAAACTGGCGGGAGCACAAAGTGTACTGCAAGGAGCTGTCCGCTCTCAGCCCGCAAGCGGACCTTCAGTTTGGGCGCGGTTTTGCCCTGATGGACTGGTGCTACGAGCATGCGCGGGACATTGCCATTGCAGCCACGAGTGCCGTACGCTTCATGGAACCTCCTGCGGACGGTACGCATGCCCTCCGTTTCTCCGCGCTGTGTGTGCTGATCCGCGTGTACCAGAGCACCAGGTCCTTCTCCTATATGTCGCCGTCCTCCCGCTCCCCGACAAGGCCGCCAAGTGCGGCGCACGGTTCCTCCACAAGGTCGACGACGCGCGGGCGGTCCCCTTTTCTTCCATGGAGATGTTCCTCTCAGACATGGCCACGTCGCACAATGCGTTTGCAACGACGCCCAAGCTGCGCGATGCGTACATTACGAAGCATGTCAACGAGCTCGCGCAGGTTCCGGGCGCCGTCACGGTCTCTGCTTTGGCCATCGACATCGACGGGAGTTTCCCGGACTGCGTGTACGCTATCCGCCAGCCGGTTGCGAAGGACAGCGCACTGCAGAAGGAGTGGTTAGCGGGGCTTGTGGAGGCTGTCAATCCGAAATTGCACGATTACGTTGCATTCTTGAAAATTTGAGACTGTTTCTCCAGTCAACCTGCACGACGAGGGGCTCTAGATCTGCTTAGTCAACCATGATATTCACACTCAATATCTAGGCAGTTCCCGTCTTCCTGTCGTTACTGTGAGAGTCAGAAGGTGAATGCGACTACGCATGACTTGAAAGTACACTGTGACTGAGTCCCAGCGACAACGATGAAAAATCTGGACCAACTGAAATTGCAGTCGTCCTGATGAAGCAGTATTTTCCCAGAGCGTGATCGCGTCGCGTCGCGTCTGCTTGTCTTTCGTGGCCGCGCCAAACAAAGCCCACATATATAAAGCTCGCTCGCCCAAGCGCAGCGATTCCCTCCCCTGTCTCTTGCCACCACCTTTCCCTCAGACCCCCTCTGTCTCTGGATCAAATACCCTGCGGTTCCGGTTCAGTCGAGGTATGACTACGCAGCGGCTCGATTTGCGAGTTTCGGCCACCACAGCAGACGTCCAGCGGGGCACGTCCGTCTCCCCGTCGACCATCGAGGTGTGTGTCTCAAACTTGCGCGCACCTCTCTTCGTGGCTGCCACAATCACGCCTATGCTTTCCGGACGATCGAGTTTCGCGATACTGTGCGCATAAACGCATCTTCAGGCCCGCGCTCCTGCCGCCGAGTTTGGTTCTTTCCGCTGAGACGGCCTGTTATGGATTATCCTTGTCGTGAGTATCAAATCTCACCCTATCCTGGATTGTCCACGCTTTTCTGAGCGCATGCAAGGTATGTCAGTCATGCCGTCTGCCAACTCCCGGTCCGGCAAGAAAGCTCGACAAAAGTGACTCTTACCTCCGAACGACTCTCTCCGTATTCGTCATCAATTTCTGGCGTGGGTATTTCATACACTAGGCATCGCGCAACTCCCTCAAGACCGGGAGTCTCGGTCCACAGGTACGCCGGCAGGAAGCATCGCGTCAGGTGGGGCAGAACCGATGGCAGACGACGATACCTTACGTCCAGGACTTCAAGCCAGCAGCTTCCATGAGCACGCACAACTGGAGTGAGATCCTATCATGGTCGTCGTGAATCGCCTTGTTGTGATTCGGATGCACGCGTCTGCGGGCGTCTGGTAGGTCAAGGTCTGAGACCATATTCCAAGGGGCTCTGGCCGCCCCACCGCCCAGAGACCCCCAAAACCACGAGAACAGGTTCGAACCTTCCCGGGTTTGTTCGCTTTAGACGTCCAGTGACGTGCTATGGAGTCATTGTCACTCACCTTGCTGCACGAATTTAGACGCATTGCGCGGCGGAGCCCAGTTTGAGACTCCCGAGAGGCCATGCGCCTTCGAGCGCCGCTTACACCGGACTCACCTGCTCGGCCTTGGCAGTCTGACTTACGCCGAACCACACACGCATCGCGAGTCATACACCCGCCACCATTGGTGCGTCAGTATGACGGCCGATCAAGGTGCGACTGTGTTTGAGATATGTTTCGTGTGGCCATAATGGCGGCGTATGCGGCATCCTTGTGTCACCATCAGCGCCTGCCATCTCCAGACCGGACGCAGAGTGAACACACCTGGTTCGCGCTGATTGACGCGATCTGTACCCCATCCTCTTGGACGCTCGAGGTTGTTGGTGCCTTTGCCTCAGGTACGGCCGATGTCCACAGTTTTCTCTGCAGCGTTAGAGTGGGCGTCCTCTGGACGTGCCCCAAAATCACGGGCGGTCACAAGCAGCCGCGAGTGAACATAGAGACTGGGCGCAGCGCGTGGATATGAGACAGCCTGTCTACCGCGTGAGTATGTCCTGTCGCGCACCTCCTCCTGGACCACGGCGTCGCTTGTTGCGTAGACGGGCGAAACATCGCTGGATGGTATGCACGGATTAGGACAACAAACTGCTTTTCTCGGTGTGATCTTGCCGAGGTAAGCTGCTCGCCCGCCGTGCTTCAAGGATTAGCCATACGTGGCGTCAGGACTAACATTATATTTCTATGCGTGCGATGGAAGTGATCAACAGAATATTCTACCACTATAATGAAACTCAGAATTAGATAACGGCCATCATACATGGAAAGATGGAGACGCACATACACTATGAGGGGTGCTTCGACGGCGGCGACCACAGCACCTTCACTCCCCATTTCTCCAGGGACCTCGCGTCGTCCTCCGAGATCGACGGACACCCATCCACGTGTACCTCCGTGATCTTTGCGCAGGTCTCCTCCTGCGTCAGTGGCGACTCCGTTCCCGCGCGTGCCGTCCTCCGCAGCGGCTTGATGACGCGCCCATTGGGCATTGATGCCGGCTGCGGCACTGGCGCCTCGGCATGCTTCCTAAACCCATTCCGCAGCTTCACCACCATCTCGAGCAGCACGAATCCGACGTCCTCGCAGCACCACAAGTCAATCCTGGACAGGCGTGGGCAATACTTCGGCCCGCCGACATGGGCGCGCGTCGCGGCGAGCGCGGCGAGCAGCGCAGACACGCCGTCGACGATGTCGCACTCGAGGTGCTCGAGCGCGGGCATGTACGCGAGCATCGTGGGCGCGTGCTCCTGGAGGACGGTGAACGCCGACAGCATGAGGTGCGTAAGGCGTGGCATGCGCGGGTCGCGGAAGATGGACTCCGTGCGCGGGAGGTGCGGGAGCGTGCTGAACGCATTTGAGCCCGCGCCCGCCCAGCGCAGGCTGAGGTCCGCGTTCGCGATGGAGAGCGTCTCGAGCGCGGGGAAGCACAGCTTGAGGAACGGGGCGCGCAGGACGTCGCCAGATGTGCATTCGACGCGCAAGACCTTGAGGCGCGAGAGCTCGAGCACTGGCTGCAGCAGCCCCGGCGCGGGCGTATCGGCCGTGACGGACGCGACCGCGATGGGGTCCGGGCCGTGCAGTGGCGCGTTGTGCTTGTTCACGTCGACAAAGGCGACGTCCAGCAGTTCGAGGTTGGGCGCGGGGAAGTGCGTGAAGAAGAAGTGGAGGCTGTCCGGATGCGCCCCGGTCCACTCGAGCTCGCGGAGGTGCTCCATCGGCACGGGCGGGATGCGCGTGTGCGAGACGTGGCGCCACGCACGGTCCTCCGCCCAGAACGCTGCTGGGGCGTCTGGGTCGACTTGGAGATTAAAGATAGGCCCGCCACGAATCAAGACGAGACGTTCAAGGTTTGGGGCACATGCGAGGAAGCGCGCAAGGTGGATAATATGCAGAAAGTTGGCTCTGTAAGGCGGCTGAGGAGCCCACGGCGTTACCTGTAAGGAAAGCTCGCGAAGAGCAGGCAATTGACCCAGTGGCAGACACCCGAGGGCGACGTCCTGCACAGAGACCTCCTGCAGAGATGGGAAGTGCTGCCTGTTCCAAGGATTCATGAATACAGGGGCGTTGTCATTCCGCAGGCTGTCGAAGAGATGTGCGCTTGCAGGATGTATCAACGTCAAGTCGATGGACTGCAGAGACGGATACGCGTCTTTGCCGTTTCTCAAGAACGTCAACATGTTGACCATGAAATCGTACCCTGATTGAAACGATATGGATTTGAGAGGGGGAAGTGTGCTGAACACATGCCCCTGGGTGTCCTTCAGCGCGAGAAGTAAGGCCGATTGGACGAGCAAGGTCTGAGGGTCGGAAGGCCGCCCGGAGAATACGACCTCCACAGCACTACCCCTTGAACGGGACACGAATGCCGTCGCGGCGCTGCTGATGACGTGCCGATGCCTCAAGTCGTCTGGTCGGAGGAAGACACGGCGCCAGAGGATGGGCTCGGACAAAGAGATGTCACGCCACTTGCGGCATACATGGGAGAGTCGGACCGGGGTGATGTCTATATGAGCAGTCGCGTCGTAGGTGTCTGTTGCAAGCACGAATATCTGGATGAGGAGCTCGGGGGGCAACCAGTGAATAGGGTAGCGCTGCGCCTCGAGATCTCGGCGTTCCGCCTCCAGAGTGGCAATGGAAGCTTGGTTGGAGTCGAGGAGAATGCGCAGCTGTTCTTGTGTCTTCTGGAGTATGCCGATCTTACCAGAGATGACGGCGAGAGCAGTGTCGAGGGCGCCCGGCGACAACCTGGACATCGTATTGATAGAAGAACGGTGGCGACAGCACCACGGTCGAGAAGCGAGCAAGGTTGGTGGTATGTGTAAAGAGCCCAGCGAAGCTACTTATGGTGGACTGCCTGCCGCGTGTCAGTAAACAAAGACGATTATCACAACAAAGACAAAGAGCTCACGCGTGCCAAGTTTCCCTACCAACAGCTTCCGCAAGGCGCCCGCCGTGAGCGACCGGACTGAGGGTTGGGACGACATGGACGTCCGACTCACCATCCAGGCTGCGCAATGAGAAATCTTCCGAGCGGTTGAAGACAAAGGCAATGACCAGTGTGCTGCGGTACGTGAAGAGGCTCGGTCAACGTCTGCAAGTTCCGACTCTCGACTTCTCGCTTAATTACGTAAGTTACCCACGCCTCGCGCCTGTTGTCGCCAAGTAAATAACTTGCCCTCCGGGCGAACCTGCTTCCGTCCTTATGGGAACAAGCATGTAGTCGACTCTTCTGAGCAGGTTTTGCCACCAAAATCATTTCGA
>MU277296.1:38985-53159 GCA_022160305.1 Artomyces pyxidatus | reverse complement strand
CCCAATTAGGAAGGTGAAATTACGTAATCCGGAAATCTCCGAGCACCTCACCCAAACTCGACTCTAACTCGAGGGAGAGGGCCCTCAGCACAATTCAACAACAACAACACAAACCAAAAACAAGCAAAGGGAATTGAGAAAAACTGAGAAATTGTACCTGCCATGCTTGCAATGGCCCTCACCCCCAAGTCTCATCTCTACCAGGCCCTGAGATAGGGTCCAGGGCTTTCCGCATACATGCATGGAACAGGTTAGCAACGGCACACCAGCGCGTCTCGGGATCCTTGATGTGGGTAAGGGCCGAGATAGGGAGATAGCCAAGGAGAACCTGGCCACGGCATGAGGGCTTTGCCTGATCTCCTTCTGGAGGTTTCCGATTGTGATGTATATGGGGTATGCAGCTTGATTTCAAAACAATGTCACCTGTGTCTTGTCGGTTGATGTTATAACAGGTATGATGGTCGCGCCGGGCTGCACAGCCTCTAGGTCTTTCTGCGCATGGGCGGCGTCAGTATCTACGGCCTGCTAAAGCAGCAGGAGCAGATACGTACCTGCACGTGCCACCGCCATTTACCTGCATGCATCTGGTTGAAGACGTGCATGGTTTGATCTTCGTCTGAATAATGGCACTCCGGTGCATAAGCCATGTACTGCACAAATTTGGGATCACCATAAATCGCCTTGATACATTCGATGGGATCCTGTCAGTAGAAGTCGAACGTCTCACTGTCGACCACTACCTCATCGTGCTTGAACTTGGGCCGAGCCGGGAGTTGGTGGTCGATGATATGGTTGAGGTCATTTGAATGTTTAAAAGGTATGTTCAGGCCATCACGTAGCTGCAGCGTGAGCGTTGTCAGCGCAATCTTGCAACTGGGATGTGCAGCACGTACATTGTGGACTTTCAACAGATCATTGAAGGCTGTCGAGCTTGCTCTACTCATCTTTCCCTAGTACCCTAAGTCCTAAGAGGTTTGGTCGGGGAACAGATGATAAACATTGGGCGCCGCTTTGTCTTCAACAGCGTCCACGCTGCCCTCGCCGCCCGAGTTACCATCGCCGCTGCCGAGATCCGTGTCGACATCAATGCTGTACTGGTTGTACCCTGATGTGCCCACGCCGACGTGCGCAGCGCCGACAGGCTGTCCAGCTAATCCCGGGAACGGGACAATGATCGTATCCTCCCAGATCCCTTCGTCTGCCTCAGGATCGTGTGCATCCTCATTGGCAGGGTTGTCATTGCTTGTGAGGTCAATCTGGGGACTCTGCGGAGGTAGGTCCGGCAGGTCAACTGCTTCCAGACCTTCTTTGTCTTCATCGTCAGAATCCTCGGGCCCTGGCTCGTTGCCTTGCGCACGCGCAGCAGCTTCGTCGTCCTTGTTCGACTCAAGATTTTCAGGCTCGTCGTTGTGTCCGATGTGATCGCCTCCAAGCGGCACAGGATCGCCATTGCCCAGATCCTCGTTCAATTGTACGTCCATGCCGTCTTCCTCCTCACTCCAATCGTGCACTGTGGGGTGTCTGCCACCTGCAGAAGTGGAAGTGTCCCACATGGCATCTTCATTTCAGTCGAGATAGGCATATGCAGCCCTGCGTGTCTCGTGGCACACTGGATTGTGCGTCTTCTTGACATGCTGCTCAAGCCCCGCGTGGGAGAAATGCTTACCACAGCCTCTGCATAGATAATTGGAAGACATTTTGCGAGACAGACAGGGGAATGGTGAAAGCCTGAGGCAGAATTGCAATTGGGCATCGCAGTGGTCTAATCTGCATCGCTATCACACCCAGCATGGCGGACAGCGTGCATTGTTGCAAATGCAAGCCGGGTGGAGCAGTGGGACTTTAACTCACCACATTCTCCAAGCAAGCCGCGACGCTTCGACGTGTCGCTTTTCTCCCACCTCCACCTCCATCTCTGCCTCCATCCCCCTCCCCATCCCTGTCCCTATTCCTTCCGCTGCTACCAACGTGCCCCATGGCGCCACGCAGAAGCAAAAAGGTAAGCGTTGATGAAGAGGACAATGAGAGGCCACGCACTGGCCCTGGCATGCATTCCCTTGCCAGGCGTATAGGTAACAAAAATATAATGTGGTACAGTACTTACACTTGGGGGTGAGGGCCATTGCAAGCATGGCAGGTACAATTTCTCAGTTTTTCTCAATTCCCTTTGCTTGTTTTTTTGATTTGATGGGCAGATTCGTGTCAATATGAATATACCAATAACTTCCCTCATTTGTGATATTATTTTATTAGCATCAACTTTAACCTTGCTGTTGTGTATGTAATTGAGGCCATAATTTGCAATGGGATTACCTCATCACCATGGCTAAGTACATGTGATGTAATGGGATCCAAGAGCATATGATGTTTTAAGAATTTTGGGTAACTTTGGCCCTATGTCTATTTTTCCAAACTTTCCCACAGTAGCTAGAAACATTTGTTATCACAGCAAAAAAATTGCTGCTTGTGTACAATTATTTTGGGATTTTCCCAAAATTTCTCAAAACTGTTCCCATGCCAAGCTTGTTTTGTCATCCTCGCATGTGTGGTGCTGTATTTCTCCAATTTTCCGGGATTTTGCTGATTTTTCACAAGCTCCTACACTTCAGCAACTGTTTGTAGAGTGTAGTCTAACTTGGTTAACTGTAGGGCTTGCCACAAGTGCCACTCACCTGTGATGACTCACAGGTATTTGAGTCAAAAACCTGTGAAAGACTCGGACTCACGAGTCAGGGACTTGTTTCCCACGGTTCATGCCCAAGTCCGAGTCAGGGGTGTTGAGTGGTGCAGGTAACTCACGGGTAACTCGTGAGAGACTCGTGACTCAGGCACAAATCAGGTAGACACATGGACAAAAAATTCAAGACCCAGAATCAGTTGAAATCATGTGAAATGAGTGAAAACTGAAGTAGAAAAACACAAAATACTTTTGAAACCCCGACGAGAAATCAGTGGAAATTCACGGAAATATTCACAGCCGCCACTGCGAAATGCCTGCACTCCTCCGAGAACACCGAGGCTGTTGTCAGGCAACAGTTTGTCATCATAGTGTGGCTATGAATATATTCATGAATTTCCGCTGATTTCTCGTCGGGGTTCCGAAAGTATTTTGTGTTTTCCCACTTCAGTTTTCACTCAATTCACATGATTCCAACTGATCCTGGGTCCTGAATTTTTCGTCCATGTGTCCATATATTTGAAATTTCCATATTTGTATATTCACACGCTACTATGTTGCTGACCCGTGGGTAACTCGTGAGAAGTGGTGACTCGGACTCGCGAGTCAGGGACTCGTTTCCCATGGTTCATGTGCAAATCCGAGTCAGTGGCCCTAACCCCACAGGTACCTGTGACACAAGTCCGAGTCAGCTCACGAGTTAGCTCGTGACGAGCCCTAAGTGGCTATGAATATATTCATGAATTTCCGCTGATTTCTCGTCGGGGTTCCGAAAGTATTTTGCATTTTCCCACTTCAGTTTTCACTCAATTCACATGATTTCAATTGATACTGGGTCTTAAAATTTTTGACCATGTGTCCATGCATTTGAAATTTCCATATTTGTATATTCACACGCTCCTATGCTGGTGACCCGCGGGTAACTCGTGAGAAGTGGTGACTCGGACTCGCGAGTCAGGGACCCGTTTCCCACAGTTCATGTGCAAGTCCGAGTCAGGGGTCCTGACCCCACAAGTACCTGTGACACAAGTCCGAGTCAATTCACAGGTTAACTCGTGACGAGCCCTAGTTTACTGCAAAAGTGAAAGATCAGGGTAGGTCTACTTCCAAAGTTTGAAGCAGGATACAGGTAGACTACAAAATCTAAAAGCAGGAGATACATTGACTACAAGATGTTGAAGCTGGAGTGAGGTTTGGTTGAAAAGTTAGAAGTGGAATATAGGTTGACTACAAAACCTGGAAGCTAGAGCTAGGCTTGCTACAAAAGGTAAAAGGGGTATATAGGTTGACTTTGGAATTTTGAAGCTGGACCTATGTTTGCTACAAAAGGTAGAAGCAGGAGATAGGTTTGCTACGGAATTTTGAAGATGGACCTAGGTTTGCTTCAAGTGTTACAACCTCAGACTAGCTTTGTTACAACACCCCAAAGCTAAAGCTACATTTTTGACTACACTTGCATGTGTGTCCACAATATCGTGTTTTTTACAGTGTGGCCCCCTTTGCCTTATAGATTTTGGACCTAGCCTACTTGAAAGACTACAAAATTGTTAGCTAGGTAGCTTGGCCAACCTAATGAGGGCTATTAGAGATATGCTACTTTCAACAGTCCTATGGTGTAGTAGTTCGAGTTGCTGTTGAGAGCCCAGGATGGTCTGGAGCTTTTTCTGGCAGCCCTGGGTTCAATCCCATCTCCATCCAAAGACATTTAATTAACCCCCGGTGTTGGACAGCCATCAGGCGTAGGGACAGTATCCCTGAGACTTACCTGGAGAGAATTGCTTGTAGAGCGAGTGAGTGGTTAGAGGCAAAGCGAGCTTAGTATTCCAAGGAGAGGAATATTCGGTTTATAATATACAAGTATGCTACGAATTAAAGAGGAGCTTGAAATTTAAGTCATGTGACTAAGTGCATCATCCGCTCAACACTCCCTCTCGCTAAGTAGCATGTAGTGCTCGTAAGCGTTGGATGGCGCTTTAAACAGCCTATGAGTCTGAGTAGAACTCAAGACCAAGTTGTGATTGGAACTTCTCGAATTTATCGTGTCCGAGGTTCTTCGTGAATAAGTCTGCAGGATTATCGCTTCCCTCAATAAAGAGAACTTTGATAATGCCACGCTCTATGACTTCGCGGATCCAATGGTAGCGAATATCAATGTGTTTAGAGCGGCGCTCTGTAATGGGATTAGAGGCGATGAAGATCGAGCCTTGATTATCCCCACAGACTGGTATGGCCTCAAATTGATAACCCATCTCAGAGAGTAGGGTAAGAATCCATACTACTTGGCTACTACAGTCACTGAGCGCCATGTACTCTGCTTCAGTAGACGATAGCGCAATTGTTTTCTGCGCTCGTGATGTCCAACTGAAAATGCAGTCGGCCAACTTCAAGAAGAAGCCAGTTTGTGACCGTCGAGAATTTGGGTCAGAAGCCCAATCCGAGTCTGTGCAAGCAAAGAGACCAAGTCCCGTTGTGCCATCAAATTTCATGGCATAGTTTCTAGTGCCAAGTAAATAGCGGCAAATGTAGAGCGCTTTATTAAGGTGCTCTTGTGACAGGTTGGCAGCAAATGCTAAGGGATCTTCAGATGCCTTAGAATGAGGCCGAGTTACTCGGGCTACACGACGTGCGAAGCGCAACTATGAGCGATATAGGGGACTTGGGGCCAAAGCCAAGTCCAGAGAGCGAGATAGAAGCGGAAAGTCATTCGTTAGACTTGACGCTGACTAGAGATCCGGATCAGAAGGAGTTCTGATAGAAGATCCAGTAGTATTGCGAAGTGAACGAGCTAAGGTACAAGAAGCGAGTTCGCGAGCTATATATACTGTCCCGGACTATGGCGCTGATCTAATCCGCAGTAGTCTATCAGTAAGCCGCAGTAACGTTACTAAGCGTATCAGTCATCCGCAGCAGGATCAGTAAGCGGATGAGTAAGACGTAGTGAGTCAGCCAGCTGAGTAAGTAACGAGTTATAAATAAGTACAATGATGACTGCGCATCATGTGAGTCCAGAGTTACGTGCTGTCCATGGAGCGCGTATAGTCCGCTCAGCGTAAAAGTAAGGAAAAGGAAAAGAAAACAAATAGCTACATGTCCGAGGAAATGCCACAACCGTAACAGCAAATTGTGCCAGTTTGGTCACGGCAAAAGCGATATCAGGACGAGTGCCCAACATAATGTAAAGCAAGGAACCAATGACCATTTGGAACCTGCTACGGATGGTAGGATTTACCGGTTGCGTGTTAGGCTCCGGATAATACCCTGCAGGGAGTGGAGTGGGCGCAGTTTTAGCATTCTGCATGCCGACGCACTGCAGCACTTTATCTAAGTAGGCAGTCTGATCAAGGGGGATCTGTTTGCCTTTCTTAGTGATGCACATGCGCAAGAACTCTTTGGCATCGCCTAAGTCCCTGCTTTCCCATTTCTTCATACATTCAGCTTTAAGCCGTAAGACAAGGTCTTTGTCTTTGCCAAAGAATAGGATGTCATCAACGTAGACAACAACCACGACTAAAGAGTCGTTTTCACCTCTATGGATGAATATTCCGGCATCAGATTCAAGGCATTTATAGCCAAGTTCTGACATCGACTTGCATAGTGTCTTCCACCATACAAGTCCAGCCTGTTTAAGACCGTAGATAGCACGAAGTAGCCGGAGTACTTTATGCTCTTGCCCTTTGGCTTTGAAGCCGTCAGGCTGCTCCATGTAGATTTCTTCCTCGAGTTTTCCATAAAGGAACGCAGATCTAACATCGAGACCAGATATGTGCCAATCCTCAAGCGCAGCAAGGGCGAGGATAAGGCGTACGGTTTCAAACCGAACTACAGGAGAGAAGACTTGATCGAAGTCTAAGCCTTCTATCTGGGAGAAACCTTGAACGACGAGTCTCGCTTTCTTTCGACCATCAGTTTTGATGTCGAAGACCCAACGGTTTCTAATAACCTTGCGGTTCTTGGGTCGATCAACCAGATCAAAGACATTTTGTCTGCGAAGTGCCTCTAGTTCTTCGTGACAAGCCGCCTTCCATTCCTCTTGTTCAGCCTTTGGTAGGCGAAGAATATCCCTATAAGTCTAATCTTTAAAATTGTGTGGACCTTCATCATCTCCAACTGCATGAGCGAGAAGATAATTTATTAATGGTGCTCCCCCTTCCCGGCATAGTTTTGCTTTGTGTCCGTCCGTGCAGAGACAATACGCTCGGACATGCGTCGGTCCACTACGACTCGCAGGGGGTACTGGCAGCATCTGTGTCTGCAAGTCCTGCGAGAGAGAGAGAGAGAGTGGGCGGGTGGACGGATGGCACAGGAGAGATCTGGGGTGCTACGATAAATGAGTGCGACGCCCGCCGCGCGTAGAGTTTTGCGTGGCGCACACCGTCGCTACGCTCTCTTGCATTCACATTCTGCAGCGTTCTGGCTGTTTCCTGTGTGGTCCGTGCATCGCTGAACCTGGGTATAAGTTGCTGGCTGGGTGGAGAGGATGGTGTGCACGTCCCACCTGGACGACCTCTCTGCCGTCCGCGTCCTCTCCTCCTCGTCCTGCTCGTGTGCACTTGTTGGTCGTCGTCGCGATGAGTGAGGTCGAACGTCTGAGGGCATCCTCCACGCTGACTGTGCACGCAGGAGTGTTGCGTAGAGAGGGTGCTGTTATACGGTGAGTCCTACAGCCCGTAGATGCTTCACTGATGCATCCAGTTGTTGTGCTGCAGGGCTGCCCCGATCATTCAGTGAGTATAATCGTGCATTAGAGGGTGTCACGCTTGCTGACCTTGTCCCTGTAGATGCAATCCATTGATCTCGTCGATGGTGAGTCTCCGCCCTCGTCACTACCCCTCTCTGACCATGGGCATGGAAAAGCTTTGTTCCTTGTTCTTTGTGTGCGACGCTGGTGTCGGGTGAGCCCTGTCATTGGCCATGTTCGCCTGCCTTGCTGGATTTCCCTCACATCTGTCCCTGTCGTCTGACAAGTACGGCCATGCACTGAACGATGACGTGTTCGCTGACCTTGTCCTCGAACGCGCCCATGGTCCCGGCACTGAAACATCTTGCGCGTGAAGCCGTCCTTCGGTAAGCATGGCTGTCCATCCCCAATCCCCTAGTTTGCTGACTCAACCACCCCTGAGACCATGCCTGTTGTGTCCATCGTCACGGGGCGCACCTCTGCCGTCGTACTGGTCACCCCCCACGTCACTCGCGGGTATGGCTATGCTCGATGGTGAGCATTCCCATGTGTGGCAACATGCTGTGCTGGCTGACTTTGACTGCGTAAACGTCCTGTCTGCATGCGAGGACGCCATCTGGTAAGCTGCACTGTCCGTCTCTCGCCATCTGGCGTGCTGACGCCATCGCTCCTGAAACAGCATGCCTGCCGCAGAGGTCTCATCTGTCGTCCTGGAGTCATTTCCGACGTACTGAGCGTTGTCCTTGTCACTCGCGGAGAAGCCTACCGTCGTCCGTGAGTGTCTACTATGTCCCACATATGTTGACACCGACGGAATATAGATGTTTTCAAAACTTTGATACTACATATATAATGGACATGATCCTGGCAAATACTATATGGTATTCCCCATACTGAGCAATGCTACTGCCTCTTCACGGGGTATACCAAGCTCTTCGCATACAACAAGAAGAGCTGCTTCTGGAGCCAACACGTCGCGGATAAAATCGGGATATGGGACTGGGAGGGAAAGGTTCAGGTCATCAACGTACATGGCACACAGTGTGCTGTAGATCTTCTCTGCGTCGCGCTTGCCAAAACTAGGAAGTAAGAGAAAACAAGTCAGCGGCATTCTGAACCAGACCCTGGAAGGAGAGGGAACGCACTACTGCAGAATTGCTTTCCAGGAGCCGTCATCGGCATTGAGGTCGGTGGGCAACGCATTTGAAAGGTCAGCCCAGATTTCATTCAGTTCGGGGCGCAGGCGGTCGAAATGAGTACCAATGGCGTCAAGGCTATTTTCATCATCGTAACAGACCTTGGTGCTAGAGGCCGCTCCGTTGTGCGTCTTGTTCACCGCAGAACAGCTACCAGACGTGCCGACCAGTGTGGATGCACCAGTTGCATCCGTTGAGCCTGATGCAGGATCGGCCAGTCCGGGGGCAATGGGGTTATGACAAACCGCTCTATTAGTAGGACAGTCCGTACGTGTGCGATGCTGTTGCTTCAGAGCTCGTTCGCGGCGTGGACGGGTGGTGGGTGGAGGCCTTAGCTCTTCCGGAATTGCCTCCACCTCGGCAACAAAGTCTGACCATAGAGCATCCGGCCCAGCATCCCAGAACTTCTGACGAAGCGATATGCCCCAGTCCCAGAGCCTCAGATTGTGGCAATATGTCCCCTTTTTGTACTCGCTAGCAGCGGGTCCAAAAGACATCTTGAAGTTTCCCGGCTGCGTCCCCCCAGCCGCCTGATCCATTGCGGTGAAACCCTGCGCCATAGTGCGAAAGTATTTGTAAGGCCAGACGCCTCCACCTCGGCTGGAGGAAGGGGCATAGGGGTCGTCCTGGAACCTGTTCTCAATACAATGGAGAGGGGCAGAGGCCTGACAGATAGGCTGTTCTACAAGGGGAGGAGGAAGCTGAGGCAATGCAATACTGTCCTTTGAGACATGGTGTTGCAATGGAGTCGGGCTCGCGGGACAATCATCCCAAGATGGGGATGGAGAAGCGACACGGATACATTTAGCAGGGCAAGAAGGATCATCCCGCTGCTCAGCCTCACGCAAACGACAAGAGGAAGGTGTAACTGGAGTTAGGGAGCGGTCTGGATCCGGGAGGATGATCTTGGTAGGAGTAGTGAAGATGCTTTCACTAGGAATGTCGAACGGACGCTTCTGTAAATTCCTAGAGCGGAGCGATTCTTTGACTTTATTCACCTCTGTTGCCATGTCCTTGCCATCCTTGATGCCACAAGCTCGATATAGAAGAGTTGTGCCCGTCTTTTTGACATCTTCAATGATAGAAGCTTCCATGGTCATCCAGCGCTGAGTGCATGAATCGTACATCTCAAGCATGGAGTCGGGAGCAACACCGATACTACATTCTGGAGTGAAGTCTAGCCCCTCAACATAGTCGACTTTTCAAGGCAGTGGCCTCAGAGAAGGTCAGGTGTGCCAAAAAGCTGAACCCTGGACATATCCACACTAGACCATGGCTACCTAGGGTCAAAATGACAAGATGAGCAAACCCTGATGTGAGTGTATGAACAGGTACCTGGACATAAATGAAGCCTAGAACAAGTGAGAAAACCCAAATTGGAGGTCTACAGGAGTGGCAAATTGCAAAATGGTTTCGAAACATTGGCGGTTTTTCTGGAAAATCCTCGGAAAATCTACATGTGGATGGGAAGATATGCGCAATTTTGGTGCCTTTCTAGATCTTTTTGAAATTTCTCAATAGGTAGCCTAGCTTGGTCAAAAATAGTAGATTACTACCTTTGTTCAAAGATCTATACTACAAACCTTTGCCTATACTGATAGGGTGACTATATATATAGATACCTGGTAGCTTCTACATACAAGCATTTGTAGAACCACAGGAGGAAGACCGTGGGAAAATCTTTTGGGAGTGATGACTAAGTATCTCCCTGAGCTGGATATATCTATATCAGTCTGACCTATATATAGAGCTATAGTATGATGATGACTAAGCATATATGATGTAAGCTATTTTTAGATCACATGATTTTTTCGGGATTTTTCGAATTTTTGTCCATTTTCGGAAATTTTCCCACGCTAGATGCATTTGTCATCCATCAGAAAATTTTCTGCCGATTTTTCCACAATTTTTCCGGATTTTTCCGGCCCTGTAGGAATTTATTCTGATTTTCTCCGATTTTTCCCAATTTTTTCCCACGCCTAGCAGAATGTGTCAGCCTCCCACACTCTACCCCTTTCACACACAATTTTTTTCCTGTTTTTTTTTTTCCGATTTTTTCCAGCCACAGGGCACTCTCTGCCAGAGAAACAATAAAAAATGTTCCTGCACTTGCAACTGCAATGAATAAATAACAACCTACCTGTACTGGTGGGGAGCAGGAGGGAAGCTGGACGAAGGGGAGATGCGCCAGATGGCGTCCATGATAGAGGATGTTCGCTGGGTCTTGGAGGCAATGGTGAACAGAGGGTCGAGCACGGTGAATAAGCGCAAGTCGGCTGATGAAGAGGGGGAAGGGATGAACAAAAAGTAAGTCATTGCTTCGCTGTGATGAAGACTAGGCTGATAGAATGTGGACGAACCAGACAGAGGCTGGAGTGATGGTCGAGCCGGGAGTCGTGTTAAACGCACGATAGACACGTCATCTTGCTACAACAGTTTGAATTGTGTCCCGTAGTGAACATCTTGAATGAAAGTTGGCTTGTGTGTTAAAATAGGGAGGAGAGAGGGAGAGAGAAGGCGAGCGCTGGCGATGGTATGAGGCTATTGCGACAAGTCGTTAGCGCTGGGCGTGCTGCCGGCACTCGCACGTGTCACGATGTAAGCGCCGGGGCGGCACAGTGCGAAGTTCATTTGGGACCTACATTTCACCTATTCCGGTCATTCTTTTGTCATTATTCATAACCAAAAGAGAAGTGTATGTGCAAATGTTTATGCCCGATTTCTGTGCCCCCAAGAACCACGTATTCGAGTTGTTCATATCCCTTCCAGGTAGCGTGAGAATTCCCCGGAGAATCACGTTAACAGGCTGCTAGATATATAACAGCTGGGAATACATTAGCAGCGGGCTAATAAACCATTCACAGCAGCGAGCGAATAAAATAACAGCCTGCTGATAAATCATCGACAGCAGCAGGTCAATAGAATAGCAGCCTACTGATAAATCATCGATGGCAGCGAGTCGATAAATTAGCAGCTGGCCAATAAAATAGCTGCCAGTGGCCAAAATAGGCGCAGTAATAAATAATTGCCTGCCAATAAAATGCTGTATATGTGCTCGAGATATATTCTGGCTCGGCTTTGCCCGGGACTGCACAATAAATTATGACCTGGCTCCCTCCTAGGCTGCATAATATATTGGCTAGTGCTGCACAATATATCGGGCAATATAATAGCAGCAGCTGATAGTAGTGGGTGAAAATATACCCTACTACAGGCAAAAATATATTGACTGCAGCTAAATTTTATTGAGCAGCAAAAATTATGTTGCTGTTCAAAACATTTTCATTTTTGCTGCTCTAGCAGTACTTTATAAATTATCATGACCACTACGGCTCGGAGTCGTCGCAGTGGGCGACGACTGTACGCAACTGGGCCATCACACCGCTCGGCACGCGTGAACAGATTGACAATCTGATCGCGCATGTCTTCACCGACCCCACCGCTGTCGAGCATGCCAAGAGCGAGATCAGCACAATTCAGCTGATCCCTCAAGGCCGCTGTACGGAGATGGAGCAGTACCTCCTACAGCGGTGGACGGGCATCAAGAAGGAAGACCGCGCTACCCACAGGAGCGCGACTGCACGCAACATCGCGAGATTCTCGCAGGATGAATGGGACCCGCTGTCGCACGCCGGGTCCACTCGCACTGCACGACATGAAGACGACCGCGTGATCGAGCGGATCACGGAGTCGTCCAGGGGGAGGAGCGCAGGCACAATGACTCGATCAACGAGGAATCAGCCAACGTCGCAAAACCATGGCCCCCCGCCGCAGTCCGACAGCCCACTCGAAGAGTGGCGTGACTTTTTCATCACTCATCCTGATCAGATGCCGACTGGCATTGAGATGGATGGGCATCATTGCCCCACCATCCCCAGCATCGAGACCTACTTGTACCTCAGGAACAATGGCCCTGACGGGTCGTCCACTGAGGCCAAGAAGTCTCGATACCGCTGGATGAGTGTCGCGACGGGATTGTTTTCAATCCCCAACCTGTACTATTGTATCCTCGAATACCGCGGGATTTGAGGCGTTATCCGTGCATCAGGGCTGCCTCAACATTATGAGGGAGGTACCCACAACCTCACGATCGAGTCAGTCGCGATGCACTATGCGAACCGCGGGTACAATCCTGCTCAGATCATCGTGTTGGAGAATTACGCTCGTGCACGCCGTAATGCGCAGCGCGACTGCCCTCCTAATGATGAGACTGACTGGGAGTCCTACCCGACACGCCGCGAAGTCGAGGAGCAATATGGCGAGCTCAGCATCAACTTCATCGAAGCCATGGCCGCGGTCTCTCCTCGAGTGGACACTCACTGACCCCTTATGCCGCTCGCTCTGCGAACGGCAGATGTCTCCCCGACCCGCAGCAGGCGCGATAGGCTGGCCATCGCAGGACCATCGACGCATCCCGCCATTGCCTCGACACCGGTCTCCTCCCAGCGCACTCCGTCGTCGCAAGGACACGTTGACAATATCGGTACGGGCGACGATAGACATGTTGAACACATGTCCTCATCACAATCGTCTCCATCTCCCTCTGTTGAACACGGAGATGTGGATGAGGACATGTCACCCGTCGGTACTCCGTGAGCATCTACCGTGTGTCTGCACGCCTGGTATTGTGTTAAAGACAGGGGGAGCGTCGAGTCGGCCTCAACAAAAAAATCATTCAATTATCATTCGGGAGGTATCTACGTTGATCGCTAGGTGATCTACAGGGGGAGGGTGTAACGGGTACGATTGCTGCGGGACAGCGATCGTTGGTGACTTAGTACTGGGATGGGAAAGAGTGGTGAAGCGTGGCGTGTCAGGATCACGTGCCGCTCGCGTAGACAGTGCGGAATAGCGCCCTTCCCGATTGGGAAGGGCACCTTTTCAACTACATCCACTTCGCACATCACGAATCCACCTCTTTCCGCGTTGATATACGTGGTCTTGGGTCTTGCTGTGTGATAGGAAGTAAGAAAAGTGTGCACCATTACAGAAAAGAACGATATATGTGAGAAGACACTCGCAACAAGGCAAAGATCAGATTAGTCAGATCTGCCCCAGCACAAATCGCATGGGCCCAAACATATATCACTACTAGGAAAAATGTTCACGGGTTGGTGCTCGGCACTGGGGGCCCGGGGTGTCAGAAAACAGAAAGAGAAAAGAGAAACCGAGAAATTGTACCTGCCATGCTTGCAATTGTCAAGACTGTGTCGAGGACAGCTGAAGAACCACCCAAGTCACCGACCAGGGGAGTGCAGACGATGAGAGTGAGGACTGGGTCAAGCGCAGTGCACTGGGATTGACAGTACAGTACGGGTACAGACGAAGTGAACAGTCTAAGGGGTGCGCGAGCGATGGAAGACGAGTATAAGTATTCTAGCTGCGAGGCTATGCTGATAGATAATGCGAGAGAAAAGTAGAGCGAATGGGGAAACAATAGAGAGATAAGAACGAGGCTGTGCGGGATGGAAGATAAGAAGAGGAAGAACAATAAGACCTAATGGGGAAGGAGGGCCAAAGGCCCGGACAAAGGATAGAAGGATCAGGAATGCAGAGTGACGAGTGACGCATGTGACGAGGGTCTAGAGCGATGTGATGAATGTGACGCTTGGATGGAGGAAAG
>MU277296.1:8749-23390 GCA_022160305.1 Artomyces pyxidatus | reverse complement strand
AGTAGCGTCGAGGGCGCGACTCGGGAAGGATCCCGTAGTCGCGCCCGTTCGAGGATTCAATGAGGATGAGGAGAGGAACAAGAAAGATTGATTGATAAGCGCTCTACTGGCGCGGATACAAGTACAAAATAACGAGTGACTAAGCTCTAATATTCCAATCTATCCACAAATGCCGTCGGCGCGCGTTTATACAAGTCTTGGAAATAGGACCTGAACAGCGACAGCAAGAGGGTCGACATTCCCGTGACAGAGCCCCCCAACGCGTGGTGTATGGCATCTTGGTCGGCCCCACGAAGCTCGGAGAGCAACAGGCCAAAGCCTCGCCAATGGCGAAGACGCACTAGGTCGTCAGCACTGTCGAAATATCGCGGTTCGTCCGCAGACGGGAAGAAAGAGGAACGAGGGCCCCACAGGCGGCGGATTCGCGCACGTAAGTCGAGGAGTATGGCGGGATCCGGGTCAGCGAGCGGAGTAGAGCGGTGCGTGTCAAAGGCCAGACGTTCGAAATCACGGCGGAATAAGAACGTCCGGACTTCCCACCGCAATTGCTCGAAGTCGCGCTGGGTGAGGATGGTCCACGGAAGGCCCGCTGAATCGGTGAGTTCCGCTACTGCTGATGCTGACGGGGTCGTCCCGGGAGCGAGCACGCGGGCTGTGCGACCTTTCGGCTTGAGACGTGTCTTCCATTGTGCCGTGCCGCCAGGCAGCCAGGTCGAGGGCGGCCCCGCGTTGAGCCTCGCAACTACGCTAGGACGCATCGACCGCCACAGGTAGAGAGCGGTGTCCGTGGCCAGAGCGGACAGAGGAGGAGCGCCGTGCTGGCCCACGCTGTCGGCGAATGGCAGCGAGGAGGAAGTGAGTTCCCATGTGGCCAGCGGGACCGGGACACCGTCGTTCGATAACCAATGGATGGACAGGTAGGCATCGACATCCTGCGGGGCAACCGACACTCGGGTGGATAACAGCCTGCCCGCAGCATCGCGGAGGATATGTGGCGACATGGACGGGTCGGGTTCTAGGTTGTCGACAACGCTCCAGTCGGTCCAGACCGCGGTGTCGACGTCCGCACTCGACTGTGCATCCAATGTGACGTCCTCCTGCGAAGCAGACATGATGCGATCGAGGAGGGAGTGGTAGAGCGGCGGGGGGTCGACGTCCATGGCGGCTGGGTCTACGGTGTCAGGCTGGGGCGCGTCCTGAATGCGATCAATGAGGGAGACTGGCGGATGCGGGGGAGTGGGCGGGGGGCTGCGGGAGGGGTCGCGCATACGGTCGTCCAGTCGAAGCAGGGGAGATGGCTCTTGGACGGGGGGTGACAGGCTGGCGGAGCGGCGTGGGCAGGAGCTCGGTGGTGGGCTGGGGAAGCGTCTGGGTGAGCGGGATTGTGACCGGCACGGTCGGGGACGTGGGCGAGGGCGGTCAAAGGATGCACGACGACGAGGCGGAGACCAGTGCCTGTCGCTGGGTGAAAGCGGACGACTGGGCGAGTGACGGCGAGGTGCTGGGCTGCGCGAGCGTGACCGGCCCCGTGGGGGTGCGTGATGGTCCGCCCCCCGCCGCTGAGGCTCGTAGCGAGGTCGTCTCGCAGACGGCTCGGCAGATGCGGGGGTTGCCATCGAGGTGGGGGCTGGCACCGGAGCATCGAGGACGACAAAGCCGTCGTCATCGCTCGAGCTATACGGGTCGCGCGGAGCTGCACCGTCGGCCTCGTCCTCTAAGCTCTCGGCGAGGCGGAGGTTGCCCAAGGCGCGAGCGGAGTCGGCATCGCGGAGCAACTTCTGCTTGCGGCGACTGAGGGTATGACGAGGTCGGGGGTGGTGCACGACATCGTCCCAAATGTCGAGGTTGAGGTCTAGAGGAAGCTCATCTAGATGTGCGATCGTGACGGCGCGGGGGTCTTTTGGCTCAGCGACAGTGATACGCCAGCATGGTACGCCACCGTAGGAAAGCCTGGCCCAGACGCCGATGTTGCCAGCGTCCACCCAGCAGCCAATAACGGGGAGGAGGGGCTCTCTGACGGTGATGAAGCCGCTCCGCCAAGCGAGGGTGTACCGCGCCCAAAGCGTGTAGCCTCTGAGTTCCGTGATGGCGCGCTGCACGCGGGCCGTCGTGATCAGAAGCTGCTCGAGCGTGCCGGACAGGAAGTCCAGCTCCTGCAGCTCATCCCAGGAGGGGTGAGTGTCCGCCGGGATGCGGTGTTCCCAGTCGTCGAGATCGCTCTCCGCTACTTTAGCTTCTGCTTCCTCATGCCGATACGCTGCGATGACGGTGTCGATGGGAACGCGGTCTGCAATTCGACCACGGCGAGTGTCCCAGTGGTTCGTCCGGAAGTTGGACAGGGTGAGCTGATAGCGAGCTGGGTCGTCGGGGCCGGACGTCCACGCGTAGGGAAGCCATGGGCGACGAGAGTCGTACCATTGCGCAACGCGGGACGGCTCGAAGGGGCCCAGTCGACCGTCGGCGCGAGGGGATGGCAGGGGTGCTTGGCGGGGAGGTGGTACTGGGATGTATGGAGCTGTGCTAGACGCGACCCACGTACCATCGCTCATGCGTAGCTTCACCGTTGTGTCTCGGGAGGCGGCTGTGAGGAGCTCAGATCTGCTCTGTTGTGCGGGGTCCGCTACTCGTCCCAGCGTGAAGGAGCGTGGCATGGCGGATGGAAGGCCGGTGGACATGGCAGCGGGGGAAGCGACGCGATGGTTCGACTGCGGGTCGTCCGCTGACGAAGCAAGTGGGATGCGAGGAAGGAAAGGAATAAAACAGCTGCGAGCGGGTCGTCCGACTAGCAACTGATGCAGGAGAGAGAGAGAGAAAGAGAGAGAGAGGGAGACGACAACGAAAGGTGACACGGGGAACTTACTATAAACAGAGGAAAGCCGGCGCGTGGGCCGCGGCCATCACCGAGCCTATCTCAGCGCGCATCGGGGTTAGCGCGCTGATAATCGCGGAGGATGGCGTTCGCGTTCCGCAGATCAAAAGCAGTCTGCCATGTGTCGTCTTCCGGTCCGCAGCCCTTCCAGCGTACGAGAAACTCGAGGGGGTTACGCCTGCGACGCGTGCGGCGCCATCCGACGATACGATCAACCTCAAACTCCTGGGAGGCACGGAGATCCGAGGAACGGGGGTCCGCGAGCCGCGGGCGGCTCGTGTCACTGCTATCAGCCGTGTACTTGAGGAGGTGCTGAATGTTGACTACCGGATGCATAGGGTACGTGTCAGGGAGGATGAGACGGTATGCGACGGGGCTGATCCGCTCCTGGACCTCAAATGGGCCGATGCGACGCGGCATGAGTTTGCGGCCCGTGCCCTGGACGTCGGCAAGCTGCAGTGAGTGCATGTCGATGAGGACGAGGTCCCCGGGCTCAAACAGCTCGACACGATGTGATTTGTTGTAGGCACGCGTGTAGTGATCTTGAGCTATGGCGAGGGCATCACGCGCACGCTGACGGTGAGATTCGAGATCCAGGATGTAGTCCTCTGCGGAAGCGTTGGACTGGGATGGACGGGCAATATGGTCCATAGGCGGGGCAAGTAAATCGAGGGCACCACGAGGGGAGAAGCCGTAGAGGAGGAAATATGGGCTATAGCCTGTGGAAGAGTGGACTGACGAGTTGTAGGCATGTAAAAGAATGGGGAGCCAAGAGGCCCAGTCTGTCCGAGTGGAGTCGACATAGGCGCGGAGCATGACTTCGAGAGTCTGGTTCACGACTTCGGTCTGGCCATCATGCTGTGGGTGATGCGATGAGGAGAGAGCCATGTGGATCTGCAGCTCCGAGGCAACTGCAGACCAGAAGGAGGAGGTCCAACGTGGATCACGGTCCGCTATAATGTGCTCTGGCAGACCAAAGCGGAAAACAACGGTAGAGAGGAATAAAGACGCAAAGCCTGTAGCGGAGATGGTCTGCAGGCATGGCGACGCTTGGACATGCTTGGTCGCGCGGTCGACTGTGACAAAGATGGCGTCAAAGCCATTAGAGGGCGGTAGGCCTGTGATGAGATCGAGGGAGACCCATTCGTAGGGGCGAGCCGGGATAGGGTTAGGCTGCAAGAGACCAGCGGGTGCACGATGGTCAGTCTTAGTCTTTTGGCAGACATCACAGGATTGAACGTAAGCTGTCACGTCTTTCCGCAGGGTTGGCCAGAAATACTTCAGGTTGAGCCTATGGATGAGCTTGCGGGCTCCTTCGTGGGCTGCCTCGAAAGCTGAATCGTGTGTGCGTGCAATGAGGGCACGGGTCTCGGCACGTGGGACACATAGACGTGTGGGCTCATTGTTGATTCGGAAGAAGAGTAGGCCTGAGTCGCCTCGAAGAAAGCACTGGCCTGCGTAGGGTTTGTTTTCCTGCTCTGTGGCCGCAGACCACTTCTCACGAAAATACGGGTCGTCCGCATATCCGCGCTTGAAGCGGTCAGTATACTCGGGGCTCAGGACTACGCGGAGGTGGGAGGCGTGGTCACGCGGGATCTGACCATGGGATTCGGGGGGGTCGACAACCACCGTTGGATGTGACGCAGGCATAGGCGCCACGGGGTCATCCCGTGAAGCCGCCTTAGCGCGAGAGCGTGTGGTGACGACAAGGGCGTGTCGCACCTCGGCCGCGTTTGAATACCAGTCATGGCGCGGAGACTCTTCTGCATTAGGAGAGTCCTGCAATGGCTCAAGCACATCCTGCCACTCGAGAAGAGCTGTAGCAGGGGTGGCACGCCGGGCCGGGGTGGGATCAGCTGGGTTCACCGGCTCCTTATCGGTCATGACAATATTTGTGACCTCCCGGTCAATAGGGGAGTCATGAGGTGGAGGTGCACGCGGGAGTCGGGACAGGGGGTCAACGTTGGAATGCACGCGTCCTGCACGGTGCACAATGTCGAGAAGTGGAGCGTATGCAGAGAAGACTGCCCCCCAGGCGGCCAGGCGACGATTGGTGTTCTCGTAAGTCTTTGCCCACTGAAGAGCGGCGTGGTCGGTAACTAGAATGACCTTCTCGCCTTCAATGAAAGGTTGGAACCGGACAAGCCCTTCTTTGGCTCCCAGGGCTTCACGTTCGGTTGCCGAGTAGTTGAGTTCAGCATGTTTGAACGTGCGACTCCAATAGGCTATGACACGTTCAACATGTACTATAGTGGCGTCAAAGTTTGTCGACCACACGCTGGTCGTCGGCGTGTCGTCAAACTTCGATGAGAGGTGAACGGTGAGGGCTGGGATGGGGAGTCTGCCGTCGTAAGCTTTCCGGAGGCGATCGTACGTGCGCGTGCCTGCAAGGTCGCGTACTTGAATAGGCTGGATCTGCTGGAGGCAGCAGCCTAGCGCAATGTCTGAAGCATCTGTATAGAGTCGGTACACGCGACCCGGGATTGCGTGACCGAGGACTGGCGCTGACTGGAGGGCGTGAATGGAAGCGAGCCAAGCTTGCTCGCGTTCCTGAGTCCATTCCCACTTGGCATCCTTGCGCAGGAGGTCGAAGAGCGGAGACACGATGTCGGAGTAGTACGGTATGTAGTTAGAGAAATATACTACCATGCCAAGGAATGTGCGAAGCTCTGCAAGTCGGGATGGACGGGCGAGTTCGACAATGGCGCGGACTTTCTCTTCGTGCGTGCTGAAGCCAAGGCGTGAAACTTTCTGGCCCAAGAGGAGGACTGATGTGTAACCAAAGTGGCATTTAGGAGGGGACAGTGTCATGCCGGAGCCCTGAATGGCTTCGAGGATGCGGTCGATATGGCCAACGTGTTCACTCCAGGACTTCGAATAGATTATGATGTCGTCGATGTAGACCAGTGCGAAGAGCCAGAGGAAGGGAGCCAGCGCACCCTGCATGATCCGCTGAAAGGCGGAGGGGCCGTTACGCAGACCAAATGGGAGCCGGCGAAATGCCGGCGAAATTGGTAGAGGCCACGGTGGGTCCGAAATGCTGTCTTCTCACGATCTTTTTCTGCAAGGGGGATCTGCGTGAAGCCCGAGAGGGCGTCCAGGGAAGACATGACTTGAGCGCCACTCAAAGCCTGCAGGATGTCGCCCTGCCGAGGTATAGGAAACTGGTCGCTAACTGATAATTCGTTGAGGCGGCGGTAGTCGACCACAAAGCGTGGTTTACCATTCCGATACGCGATGAGAACAGGAGCTGCCCAGGGACTCGTTGATGGTTCGATGACTTCCATGGCAAGCCACTTATCGTGTTGCTTGTCGATGACCTCACGCTTGGCTGGGGAAGCACCATACATCGGGACTGCGACTGGGCGTGCACCAGGTTTCAAGTCAAAGGAAAACTCGATGTGGCTTTTGCCTAAGCGATCGTCAAAACCGAAAGCGGATGACCGATTTCGCAGGACCCGTAAGAGTCGAGAGCGTTCCTCGGGTGGCCAGTCGGGGCCGATGTCTAGGATTTTCTCGAGGTCGTCCGAGGGGTAGGTTTCTGGGTCCGGCGTCTCGGCAGTTTTAGGACCCCAGAGGTCGTCTCTGGGTTCCGCTGGGCGAGATGTTGGAACCGCGTCCCCTTCCTCTGTGGGTGGTTCTGCCTCGGGGAAAGGAGGGTCAGGCGGGTCATCCATCTGACTCCTCTGGGCCGCTACCAAAGCAATAACTGAGGCTGCATGTGCGGATAGGGAGGGGGTGGCGGCGTCAAAAGAATCCGCTGGGTGCAGACGTCCTAAGACGTCGCCTGCTCGAAGTGTCTGCCAACGCGCCGTGGTGTTTGCAACTGAGACACGAGCATCGGCTGTCGAAAATACTGTGGGAGTGGTGACAAGAAAAGAACCATCAACCTGTCCTAGGACGGTCTTCTCGAGGTACCAGTCCGTCGTAGTGGAGGAATTGAAGCGGGCGGACACTAAGGCTGTTGTAAAAGGGGGGATCCGGACCTGCGTTTTTACTAAGGCGACTGGGTGACGGTCGAGATCCACCTGTCGACGCTTGCGACCTTTGTTGCGGCGATGCGCCCGGGCCTTAACAAAGCTGGCCTCTGCTCCACTTTTCACTACTCGGAAGGCTGGTCGGGAGTCCGGGGCGAGGGAGTTCGCAACGAAGGAGAAGCCACTAGAGCCCACGGAAACCAGGGAGCCATCCGCGACGCTGCGCGTGACTCCGAGTTCATAGTTGAGGTGGAAATCTTCGCCGAGCAGTAGAGGGACGGTCATGCCTGGGACAACGTAGCACTCAGCAGCGAACTGCAGCTGTGGGCCCTCGCGTGATTGGACGACCAAGGAAAGGTTGACATAGCCTGTAATTTTTGCATTCCCTGTGAGTTGGTACAATTGCATCTTGAGGCCCTGGCGCACGACGGGACGGGATGCCGAAGGGAGGCCTTGAAGGAATTCCTCCGATATGAGTGAGATATCCGCACCGGAATCGCCGCGACAGACGATGGATCGATCCGGCTGGGCTGGTAGGGACGCGAGAAAAGATAACGCTGAGACACCCACTGTAGAATGCCCTGGGGCGGGACGACGTATTGGACGCATGCGGACCACACGTGGCGAGACCGTTGGCACCGTCGGGGATGGGGAGGCCGATGCAGGTGGTAGCTCCCGTGAAGAGGTGAGGTGCGCGTGCACAGCGAGTTGATCGTCTACATCCGGAACATCCTCGACCGAGGTCTTAGGTCGAATGGTGTGAGCAGGCTGGGCGAGGGGCCTGCCTTCGGAATGCGGCTTGTTAGACCTTGGGCTGCGGTCGGCATGCAACTGCATGACAAGGGCTCGAGAACTTAGGAAATCACGCCAATAATTGCCAATGTACTGAGCATTGGGCTGCGGCTCGTTAAGTACGTGAGATAGGTAAGCACTAGCGTAAGCAGTATCTTCGTCCGCATCGACATCGTATTGAGCGGAGATGACATGTGCGTCTCTCCGAGATGCATATGCCCCCCAGTTCGGGCATTCGCGGTCCCAGTGCTTGGGACTGCCGCAGACCTTGCAGGGGCTGGGCGGGGCGGTCTTGCTTATCGCAGAGTCATCACGCTTGTAGGCGTAGCCGGCGGGGGGAGGTCGTCTCTCTCCGCCACGGCCCGAACGTGTCTGACGGGGGTCGGAATCGGCCGCGAGCGCTGAGGTCGTCTCAGGGCTGCGCGAAGACTTCATACCTGCGAAAGAATCAACCGCACCGGCCTGGTCCATATCTGTAGTGTCCGCGGCATGGGCATGACGTGGTGCCGTCTGCGAACGGTAGTAGAAGGGCTTGGGTTGCGGGTCGAGGAGGGTGGCAAATTTAACGAGCTCATCAAATTTGTCGCTGACCTTCGCCAGTAGAGTGGGTGTGTCCAGGATTGTGTCTGCCTGTAGAACAGTGTCCCACCCTGCTGGGGCATTCTTGAGTACTGCGGTGATCTCATCACGTTCGGTAGACGTCTGTCTGGTCATACGGTAGTAAATCAGGCGGCGAGCAATGAACTCAAAAGGTGACTCGTGAGTGTGCCCACGTTGGCGGAAGCGTTGATTATCAAAATCGAGGAGGAGGCCGGTCAGGAATGACGGCGTGAACCATTGGAGGCGGATACCATCGTACAGGTCCCAAAAGGAGCGAGAGTACTGCACTTTGAAGCGCTCCGGGAGGAGCTTCCACCATGAGGCGGCCATGCCGGTGAATCGATAGGGAGCGACGCGCCCAAGATCGATGGCGACGTTGACATCCGCGCGTGCTAAGTCGATCATGTCGTGTAGGTAGTCGATGATCTTTGCATGCGACCCATCCCACGATGGTATCTGATCGCGTGGGAGCCGGGTGTCTATCCGAATGGAGTTGTCGCGGGGGGCGGCTTGGATGATGATGGTTGGGGGTAAACCTGGGCCACCTGCAGCAGCAGCAGCAGCGGCAGCGGGTGGGGGTGGAGGAGGCGGAGGAGGACCGCCGCCTCCCCCGTGATGACCGCGAAGAGGGTTGTTATGACCTGCCCCATTCCTGTCTCGATCATTGCCTCTGGCACCGTTACTTCCGTTGCCTCCACCTCCGCCTCCCCCACCTCCTCCGCCCCCACCGCCACCTCCGCCGCCCCCGCCGCCGCCTCCGCCGCCGCCACCGTTGCCGCCTCTGTCATGACCGCCTGTCCAGGGGTGGCCGTGAGCGGGCATGTGAGGTGGGGGGTCGCGAGCCCAGCCTGAACAACGTGCGTTGTCGTTGGCATCGTCGTCATCCCCGGGGTCGGGAGCGCCGGCAGGTGCGGCGGTGCGCTGGCGAGGCGATGGGGCGTGAGCGAAGAGGCCCGGCGGTGCGGGTGAGGGGCGGGGAGGGGAGCGAGGACGGGACGAATAGGCACGCGAGGAGGGGAAAAGTAAAGACTGGCCAAGTCCGGGTGCACTCACTGGGTCAGTTGATTCACGTTTGAACTGCCTTGCGTGTATCTCCTCGATGGCTGAGGCACTGCGGCTCCTATGCAGATTACGTCCGGCTGGCGAGGGACCCAGGTACTCTGGAGTCGGAGCTGGGGGAAGGATGACTGGTTCAGGGCGGGGGCGGGCGTGATGGAAGGCTTCTGGGTCCGCTCGGGTATCAGGTAGGGGGGTGTGGTCTCGGGGAGGTCGGCGGAGGGTGTCGCCATTGTGAATGCGGAGCCTGGTATGAAGGAGGGCGCGCATTGCGATCAGACGCATTTGTAGAAGAGTGAAGGCGGTCTGAATTTCCGCGACCGATCCTGACGATTGTAGGGCACCGAATAGCAGACTCCCGGGGTCGATGCGTGGAGGCGAGGTCGTCTCGGCCTCCAGCGCGAGCATATTCTGAGCCGCCGCGTCGTACGAGGTGATCAAGTAAAGGGCACGACGGGCCAAGCCTGGGTCCAGAACGAAGCGGTAGTCAGCAAATTCAGCGCCGCGGTCGCGGATGTCCTCGCCCATGAGGAAGTCGCGTTCGAAACGGCGAAGGGTCGCGGCCGGGCTGAGCTCATCGCCATGACCCGTCTCATCGTCCTCCAGGTGGTCCATGATCTCCTGAGCAGCGACCGGTTGACGAAGTTCCTGCCGGAGCCTTCCCTCTGAGTCCAGCAGTGTGCTGCGAAGGCGGAAGTTGGCGATCTCGGTGGCAGAGTATTGCGAATGGCGCGAAATGTTGGAGCGGATAGAGGCATGGGAGGGAGCGCGAGTCGAACGGTGACGGGACCGGCGAGTGACATGATCGGGCGAGGGCGACTGTTGACTACGCGAATAGTCCCTGCGAGAGTCTTCGCGCCCACGATGTTCACTGTGCTGGGGGGAGTCAACCACGATGGGGGTAGAGCCGATGGCGGAGGAGTCGACGCCTCTGTTCGGAGACGGGTGGCTGGAATTTGCGTAGTCCATGAAGAAGGCAAGGTAGTGGAGTCGCGCTGAGGAGACGACGGCACGAAGAGGGAGGCTCGAAAACCCTTCCTGTCCACCAGTGTTATGACAGGCTCGAATTCAGAGGGTAACGAGAGAGCCGTCTAATCGGACGGTCGTCACTGGCGACTCCTACGAGAGTCAAGGCTCGTAAGCGGGTCGTCCGCTGGCGAGAATCGGAGAGTTGAAGCAAGTGTCGAGAACTCGGGTCGTCCGAGGACTCGACTCTTATAATCGTCTATAGTCATGAGGATCGATAATCAGACTGAGTAGCGTCGAGGGCGCGACTCGGGAAGGATCCCGTAGTCGCGCCCGTTCGAGGATTCAATGAGGATGAGGAGAGGAACAAGAAAGATTGATTGATAAGCGCTCTACTGGCGCGGATACAAGTACAAAATAACGAGTGACTAAGCTCTAATATTCCAATCTATCCACAAATGCCGTCGGCGCGCGTTTATACAAGTCTTGGAAATAGGACCTGAACAGCGACAGCAAGAGGGTCGACATTCCCGTGACAGCTGGGCTAGAGTTGAACTACTTTTACTCTTTCTCCCGTGTCTCCTCCAGTTCCCCACCATTTCTTCTCAAATTTTCACTGTCGGATGTGCATGGACCTCATCTTTCAGAATTCTATTTTTTTCGTATTTAAATCTAAGGGGAGTGCCATGGCGGAGAACGTCCGAGAGAGGGTCCCAGAATGGAGGGGGGGTCCCCAGAGTTGAACAGATTCACCGAGCATCAGTCACACCATGTCACGCGTGCCGATTCAGACTCAGACGGCATCCCAGCCACACACGCGATTGAAGTCACCGCCGTCTTGCTCTCTTCTCCACCGACTCCGTCCTTTCAAGCATTCTTTTTTGAGTCAGTCCGGGCTGGCTATTCCAACAGCTGAAGCACTTCTCAAGCCTCACGCCTCATATCTCGAGATCACCAGTCTCGAGTCTCGGGATCACCAGTCTCGGGATCTCTAGTCTCGACTCAGAGTGCAGGTGAGTGCGTGAATTGTCCAATGGGACACATACACAGAAGATGGACTTTCTGACAAGCCGTAAACTCCCAGGCTACATCCCAACATGCCAGGAGGACTGGAAAGAGGAGCGGGAAATGATGCTGCAGGGACAGCAGGTGCACACCCTGATCATGTCTTGTGTATCTAATATTGAGATGACTACACTCTAGCCTCGAGAGCACCGTCTCGACACAGCAGTCCTGCGGTGCACTCATCGCCCACTACCCCGACACGCCATCTTTCCACGCGCCATGGATCGCCGTCGGTCTCGCCATCCAGCCTCGCACACGGTGTTCGTCTGGCGCTATCTCCGAGCCATCGCCCTCGAACTCCTTCAAGTAGAGATTCGGCGACCGCACGAAGGGTTTTGGCTGCAGAACGTACAGCCCGCTTTTGGGCTCTCAAGTACCGTGCCCTCAAACGGCAACTCTGGGTTGCACATCTCGATAGCGAAGCACAGACTCGGAAGATCCGTCACTTGCGCGGGGTCATCGACATGCAAGAATCGACATGCGCCGAGCTAGGAAACCATATCTACGTGTTAGAGCGGGGAATCAGAATCATGGGCTCAAACCCGGCTCGTGTAAAAGCCCTTGCGGAGCCTGACACCGACGACGCCGACTCGTTGGTAGGATTCAATGTTTGGGAGAGGGCCGGGGAAGGTAACGGGATCCCATCCCTTAGTAGCCCTCGTACAGAAGATCTGAACAGTGAGGATGACTCGTAGTTAGAACACAATGGCAATATATTGTCTCCTTTGGCCTACGAGACCGACGTCTGTGACTACGACAAGCATTATACAATGCTACGGGAACATGAAAAGAGTAACAGTATATGAGTATAAGCAAATTAAAGACCCGGAGATGGGCTTGCAGAATGCGGAGAAGGAGTTGTTGTAATGACATTAGGCCATGCATGATGGCGGCGCGGTGAAGGGGAATGGATGACTGCGGCGTACTGTGAAAAAACAAAATGTGATGTCGAAGCCGATGGTACCATGCTGACTGTGTCCGAGACTCTACGGACGGGTCGAGGATGGGGACGATTTGGTGGAGTTGAGGGGTGATGAAACTGCGAGCCTCCCGGTTCAACGAAAGAATGTACTCCGTGGGTGTACGAGTTGACGCTAGTGTTGATGCGGACATGTGAAGGGGTGGCCGGAAATCCGTACGTCGACTCGGATGGGCTCGGGGTCCGCATAAGTATTGCTGGGGTGTGAGGGGATTCCACCTCTGGATCGACTGAATGTTGACCATCTTCGAGATGATGCAGGCCATCCATGGATGCTGCTACCCTCTTCTTTCCACGAGCGAGACTTGTAAAAAGATCTAGAGCAAGTAAGTTAGATGCAGTGGATATGTGTCGGGGGCTGCTGTCCTCACCTTGATAGCGGTGGTTATCCTGAAGTTCTGGGTGGGCCAGGAGATGATCACGGATGTGTTCAACGAGAACGGCCTTGACACCTGACTCATCGAGCTCAAGCGCCGATGCAATGTCTTGAAGCGCCGACTTCTTGTGGCTCGCTAGCGAGCCACCGAACTTCGCCGTGCCCAACGCACGCTGGATCAGGCGTTGCTTTTCTTCTGCGGCCTTCTTGGCCTTAATTTCCGCAACCTTCAGCTCCTTAGCTCGTCGCCGGGCTAGGTCAGCATTGTATTGCGCAACTAGCTCCCGCGATGTCAAGATCTGGGATGTGGTGCGTATCCGTCTACTTCCCTTCCTCAACTTCTTACTATTGATCTGATTTTGAAGCACCTTATTTTGACGTTGCATGAGGATGGCATGAGTGTCGGCGGTGTCTCGTTGGTATGTCAGGCTCTTGATACTTGCACCAGTCCCTGTGGGGTCATTTTAATGGCACCTGACTGTTGCCACAAACTTAGTTTTAATGGCACCGGGAAGTTGCCACATGAGCAGGACTCGGACACATTTTAATGGCTCCTGGTTATGTAATCTTAAAGCTCAAAATGCGAAAATTAAGCATGGCACTGGCAGGGATTGAACCCAAGGCTCTTGCATTCTCGTGGGAAAGCTTCTGACACACATTACTGTTGCACTAAATGGTCACATATACTGGCAGGGAAAAAGCGGCCCATATACCCCTTTTGGTCACCCCTCCCCTAAGGGGTATTTACTCCGAAAATTTAATTATGCCTCTGCTTCTGCACAAAGTATATACATAATATATACTGTTAGAAAGCTACGAATCAGGAGAATCCAACCGTCCCATTCGTGCGGCAACGCGATACCCTTATAAGGAAATTATCGTACAAACATCTAGCATGCCTTAAGTAGTTGAATATTATTGAGCTCATAAATGCTTCCCATGCTCTATAAATTTATGAGAAGGTGGTTTGGCACTATATCTATGTCTATGAATACTTGATGCTACGTCCACGCTTTGAGCTGCCTTTAAATTGAGTAAATTACCGCCCTGCTTGCTTTGTTTCCACGCTAATTTCCTTATAAGGGTATCGCGTCGCCGCGCGAATGGGACGGTTGGATTCTCCTGATTCGTAGCTTTCTAACAGTATATATTATGTATATACTTTGTGCAGAAGCAGAGGCATAATTAAATTTTCGGAGTAAATACCCCTTAGGGGAGGGGTGACCAAAAGGGGTATATGGGCCGCTTTTTCCCTGCCAGTATATGTGACCATTTAGTGCAACAGTAATGTGTGTCAGAAGCTTTCCCACGAGAATGCAAGAGCCTTGGGTTCAATTCCTGCCAGTGCCATGCTTAATTTTCGCATTTTGAGCTTTAAGATTACATAACCAGGAGCCATTAAAATGTGTCCGAGTCCTGCTCATGTGGCAACTTCCCGGTGCCATTAAAACTAAGTTTGTGGCAACAGTCAGGTGCCATTAAAATGACCCTACAGGGACACCTCGATACTTGCATGTTGCTGGCTCACCAACTCCCGAAGTTGGATGATCTCAGCCTCCATCTCGTTGCGGGTCGATGTCGAACGAGACCTCAAGAGAGGCACCAGTCCCTGTACCTACATTATAATGTGAACAGGATGCTTCCCGGGGCCGGGTTGCAATTTCTGGGGCAAGTCCAAATCATGATTTCTCGGGAGAGCCAATCCCAAGTGAGGAAATAAATCCTCAAAAAAGCGGCACCAGCAGGAATTGAACCAGCAGCCTAGTGCTTACATAATGCAAACCCGACCACTTTACCATTAGACCAGATGCCTGTGTATACTGGCTGGCAACAAAGGCTCTATATAGACCTTCTGGCTCTGCTACTACACACTTCAACTTCCTTAGTCTGACTCGGAATATATACAATATATATACCATTAGAACCGGATTTTCGGCGCATTTCCGAATCTGACCTCCTTA
>MU277295.1:12878-62954 GCA_022160305.1 Artomyces pyxidatus | reverse complement strand
CTGATGAGTATAAATACGAAATGGTTCAGGAGATGGTTTGCCCCATCCCCCATTGTTCTGTTGCGTAAACCTACTCATCGAGTAGCGTACTTACTGCCCACCCTAAACCCGTCACGCACAACTCTCCCAACGTTCACTCTCTCGCCTTCTGCTCACTTTCCCGTCTGCCAACCACCTCCCCCTCGTCATTTTTTTCTTCTCGCCAAACCTCACCCTCGTGTCTTTCACATCGTTCCCTTCACTTTTGCTCTCACTCAACTCGCACCAAAAAACGAACCTTGACACTTGTCTCATTTTTTTTGTTGACAGCTATTTGGTTCCCACTGTTTTGTCCCAATTTGGTAATAATTCATACTCAGCAACTTTCCAATCCCCGATTTGTCATCCGCCTCTCATCGTAGGCCCTGAGTTGTCCGCGTTTCCATGTTTATCCTGGCCTGTGCATGTGATGCTTTCGTACGAGATACATGATTGTATTCTTTTGCAGCTACACTGTTCCACATTGGTAGCCACCCTGATTATTCTAGCGTAGTAACATCGCGATCGACGAGCACCAGTCGATGCCAGCCACTGGAATGTACCGGACTGAAGGTGTATCTGTTTGGAGGGATACCATACCCGACTGAGCAAGGACCTGACCGATGATGACGCCTTTGCTTTGTGATACACGCGCCGAGGCGGTCGACGACCCGTGCAGAAGCGTCAGTGACTGTGTAGCGCATAGCTGTAGGTGATGCCCATTAGACGGAACGATGCATCTGAAGACAGTCACGCACCTGAGTGTCCACGCCGGTATCCAACTTGTCATGCCCCTCCGTTGCCTTTGCGAAGGCTCGCTAAACCCTTCTCGCTATGCATCTGCAGTCCTCCCGAAACGCCTCGCAGGCGAAGGTTGCTATACTTCCTAGAATCGTGCTCGAAGGGTGTTGATTCTGAAGGAGGAAGAGTGCGCTCTCGTCGTCTATGCTGCCCGTCGTTAGGTGGGTGTCAGACACGACCGATGCAGTAGAGGCGAGCACCGGAGCTGCCCGAATGTTGCTCATTGCTGTCATTGAACGAGCTGTGAGGAAGGGAGGGATACAGGATATTGCGAAAGCGGCGGTCAGCGAAGGAGTGGGAGGCGGGACAAAACAACGGACGTCCTTCGTGAGCAGGCCGTTGTTCCGAGAGGTATGTCGATGAACGAAAGTGGTTATGTCGAGCCGAAGATGAGCCGCGCATTGTCAGTCGCAGACAGATGTTGCCGCGTTCGCAATGTCCGACGTGTTCCTCGCAGCAGGGCAACAGCTTGTCTTCGGCATGCGAGCCGATCGCTGACATACCGCGAAGCAATTCCACAGTATGACAGCCAAGGTTCGGATACGTGGCGGCGGTTGGCGAAGGGCTCCGGGGATGCCGCGACACTCACGCGGGACAAGGAAGGCGTCCTGGCGCGGGTGGCTTCCCGCTGCAGGTCATGGCGTTTGCTGACGTTAGATATGTTGTCCGCCGAAAGCTGGTGTCGAAGCCTGATCGCCGGTGGGCACGCCGCAGGCGCAGAAAAATCCAACCCCGGGAGGTGGGGTGCTAGTGCTGGAGCTTTGCGGTGAGCGCAATGGCCAGGATGAGGGGACCGCATACGGAGATGACCCCACAGAGCCATTGAGTCAGGGTGTGCCGATGCCGTCGTTGCGAGTGGTGAGGATATGGAGCGGACGGGATACGGAACAGGTGAGGGATGGCATGTTGTGAGAATGTATGCTATAGCATGCCCAGAGTGTGCGATACATGCCGAATTTGCGGTCGAAACTGGTGCGGATGGCATTTTGGAGTATAGACGCGGCGACAGTGGATACGAAAGGGGCGCTGGCCACGGCTCGTGGGGCTTCAGGCAGATGGAAGGAGATTGGTGGTGTTGACATCCATGTACGAGCGATCGAGTCGAGCCAAAGTCGCGCGCAAGACCGCCTGCACGCCGATTAGAGATATGGAATGTTGTCGAGCTGTCTTCTCACGCAAACGACTTATTGGCGGACGACCTGCGACACCTCGTCAATAAGGGACGATGTTGGGCGGCTGAGTGTGGTGTCCGCGAGCACGGGTGTCGAAGGTCTTGACGTCACAGCGAAGACCATCGCTACATTGAACGATTCATGAGCGAGCAGCCATACGACGCGCAAAGTTCGCTACGCACCTGTGAATGCCTCTTTGTCTCCGGCAGTCCCGCTAATCTCACACATGCCCTTTCCGTCGCCGCGCACGGCCCACGTTATATAGCGTGTTGGGTGCTCCCAACGGTGCGAGTGGCTCGCCCTGCTTGATGTTTCCGGAGCAGCGGAAAGCGATCTAGCGGTGGGGCGATGACGGATGTCGTACTGTCCATTTCCTGGCCGCAGACGTTAGACTGGAGACAAAGCCGGCGAGGGTTTAGGACTCACCAGCCGGGTCTCGAAGACGGGAATGCGGAGGACACTCAGCACACCAGCAAGTGACGGTCATTGTAAGTTTTGGGGGCATCGCGAGGTACGAGCCGGTGCGGCGTCGGTGTCGGCGTCGGCGACGCAGTCAGAGAGGTGCCAACTCCTCGCACGTTGTCAGGAGTTGCTGCGGCGTGTAAGGGGCCAGAGTCGCGCGTCGGGCCCGCTGCCTACGACGCGGGTGGGGTATTCATGCTGCTGTGGCCGTTGCACGAGGAGGGGACACCGCAATGCGCCAGCCAGCGGAGGGATAGGGAGCCGGGGGTGGGCGAGAAGGGGGTCTGCACAGGCGCGCGCGCGCTGCTTCTCCGCTGGGTTTCTACAGCTGAAGAGAGATAGTCGGTGTCGCCATTACACATTGAATCCTGGTACAGGGGGTACCTAGAGCGACGCGTCGATGAGTCACGGTGCGAGGAGCCAGAAAGAGAGTACATGTAGAGCGGAGACAGGGTGAGACCCATCCCAGAGAGTATAGCCACACTGAATGTCATGCAAAAAGTTGCCGCATCTGGTGACACGTACAATCCAGGAAACTCGGAGAAGGGGGAAGAAATGAGAAGACGACGTACTCGAATCACCCTACGGCGTCGCTCCAAACTGACGGATCGCCGACCCAGCCTTCGACGTACCCTGGGACTCTTGTCGGTGTATGTAGCTTGCGTTGAACAGTTACATATCGTGGGCCAGATGAGAACACGGTGTCGAAAATGTCCGGGTGGCGAGACAACGAGTCGATGATCTTCATCCATGTGGATATTCATCCAGAACCCGCATTTAATTGGAACCTTGAGCTGTGTTCGAGAAGAGCAACGAACCTGCTTTCACGATACCCGTACGACATATGGGGGACGACCGGGCAAGCCCGGAAGATAGCCAGAAGGCGAACGAGCTGGGGAGCGGGCAGATGACGTGTCAGATATCGTCGTGAGAAGACGATCACTGTTTGCGTACCAGTACAGCTTGTAGTTACACCAGAGTGTTGAGTCACCGGACATGCTGTAGGGTGGCTCGTTGATCCTAGGGTGCGTGCTCGGGACGACTCTTGGCAGAGTGGTGATGATGGTGGGATGTCTTCAAGGAGCGCTCATTTGCAAGCCGTAGATGAGCCGTGGATCATGGGAAAGTGTGGATATGCTAGTAAAAAGTTGCCGGGGAGGAAATATGCACCGACGGAGGCATCGCGAGGAGGAGGACATGAGAGAGACGGAGACGACGGAGACGACGAGTCACGCAAGCGGCGTCACGGGCGTCTGATATGTGACATCCGCGTGACGAGACGCGTTCGCCGTCACGCTCGCCCGCGAGCATCTGCGGGAGAACCACGACCCACGTAGCTGGACTAGACATACTCAAGCACAGAACTGACAGTGATGGTCCTATATTAAGATAGCTATGATCGCGGTTGTTTCGCGCTCTGAACGTGTATGTACAGGACAAATCGACTATGTATAACCGCCGAAGGCCGCACGTGCACGCGATCGTGCGATGAGATAGGTCGACGAATGCAGAACAAACGTCATTGGAGAGCGTTCTGAAGAAAATGAGAGAAGCGGTTGATGGAGTGCACCATCCCTGTTGAGGTACGACAGTGAAGAATAGGCGGCGAAGAGGAATCGAGGGTAGCGGATAGGCAAGGCAGAAGGAGCGGCGACGCTGTTTCGGATAGGAAGACGATAGTCATTGACGAGAAATGAGGCGTAGCAAGAATTCTCTGTCACGCACCTTGTTTCGCACTCATCTGTCTTCCTCCCAGCTCGTCCGTTTAGCCAGAGGTGCTTGAGTAGAACATAGCGCAGCAGTAAGCGCGTACCGACTACACTTGTATCTCCTGCGAGGGTTATCGGCACAGCCAGGCAACGGCGGAGTCATGGAGGGCAGGTTTAAATTGAGCGCCCATTCGATGCGAAGCACAGGGCGATTCCAGCTAACAGGTCATACGCGTGGTGCGAGCGGAGCGAGCTACACGAAATTGTAGGGCTAGCAAGGTCCAAACGACGGAGACACCGCGGTAGCGTTTCGCGCGTCACTCGCCTTCGAGGGGATGTTGAAATACCGGGATCACCAATGTCGAACAACAAATTTCAGGACGGCGACAGGGCCGACGTAAGGGGACAGACATGACGGTGTTCCGTAGTGGCCTCCTCGCTCAAAGAATGGCCGGAAACGCGCCCTGCTGGTTCCTGCGCTCGTCACAGCACTGGCCATGGCCAGGCGCCAGCTCGCGAGAGCTTGCCCGGGTGCGCGCCGCAGGCGCTCAAAAATTCGGCGAGGGTACACACTGAAGGCAGTCTAGTGATGACGTCCAGACGGGTGCGATTGCCTCGGGAGAGGGCTTCGGAGGCTGTAAATGACAACAACGCATGTCTAAGAAGAGAGGGGTGGCGAAGAAGAGTTAGCGAGGAACCGCCTTGTGCGATGCGTCGTGGAGAGCGAGGAGGTTTGAGTCGGGCTTGCGGGCAAGGGGATCCTTTTGCTTCGAAGGGGGAGCACTGGCCATGGCGACGCTACGACTCGAAGATACGTGAGCTCTTCATACATCAACTCGGCTGGCTAGTACTTACTAAAGTGCAAGCCCTCTTTCCACTCCTCGATAACTTCTCCACCGTGGGGTGGGTTTACTGGCTTCGGCTCCACCGCGTCCTCGACATCGTCCTGCTACTTCGTCCGGCTTCTCTTCGCCCTCTACCTCGCGGTCCGCCGGATCTCCTCGACCTCGCAGGGGCGGATTCTGTGCTCCGTCTTCTCTTCAGGCGTGGGCTCGACGCGCCCCATGAAGAGATGGCTTGCATAGCGTAGGGAGCTGGTATCTTCGTCGCTCTGACGATCACAGCAGTTGTGGCGCCCCGTGCACGTTTAGCTAGCAAGCTACAGCCGACATGTGCGTGCGAAGCGAGTTACGCCAAAACCATGGGTGCCGGCGGATCCCGACCCCCACGACCCGATACCGTCCTGAGACCGTCTGGCGACAGCTTGATTGGGCGCGCGCCGCAGGCGTCCGAAAATCCGGCGAGGCGGGTTCGACACCGACAAAGTTCCTGCGATCATGCCTGGTTGGGCGATGACTGGCTCTGCGCGCGTGGGGGGCGGAGCGTTGCAGATGATGGGAGCTCCGACAGCCTGCAGGAAGGTATGACGGGCGAATATCACACCACGATGAGCCGCTGAGCGGAGGAAGTGGTCGTCGTGAAGGACGCGACGTGGCGTGTTTGTGTACCACATATCGGAGGTGTTGTAGACGGCGCCGCACCGAGGCCCTTGAAGTAGACGATGACGGTTTGTGCAAAATGGTGTACGGTGCCGAGTGTCGCATAGCTAGGAGGGACATAGTGTGACCACAGCGATAGAGCAAGAACACTCGGGCCATACTCGTGACATGGAAGCGACACGAGAAACGGCCGAAAATTGTAGCTACAGAGAATCATGAGACAACGGGAACGGCTCTAACGAACTGCGACGCACCTGTCCCTTCCGCTGTTCGATCCAGCAGGCCTCGTCCCTTTGTTCCAGCTGTGTTCTAGGTCCTCGACTGCGTAGGTGTGCGCGCCTCGCTTTCCTCGCTCTACCCCACGAGGTGGTATGAAACGATCGTCGAAACACCTGGAGGGACTGACAGCTCTCGGGAGGCGCTTGTAGTCGAATGGTAGAGGTCCGATGACGGCTGTAATTGGTAGTGTATAAGGGGAGGAAGATGGCAAGAGCCCTCGGAAGTTGTTCTGAACAGGAGGGTTTCGGGAGGATTGTGCGGCTGATACAGCCGTTGAGCATGACCGGAGCTCGTTGTCGAAACGTAGGACAAGCGATGTGCGAAAAAAAAAGTGCCGAGTAGCGTCTGCAAGTACGGATTCACAGTCAGTACATGTAGACGAATGAATCGGGGATGAAACACACCATGTGACAAGCATCGGAGCTCCACAGCGCAAGCGGCGACCCATACCCACATCGCATAGATACACGGAGAAGCGGCGCCGCAGGCCCGCAAATATCCTATGACGACGGAAGGATCCCGCAAAATGCCATCCCCAAGCGCATCGATAGCGCCTGTCTCCTCGGTTGACGGATGAGAGGATTGACGAGCAGACCTCGGCGTCCCCGAAGAGATGATCACGGATGACGGGCTGACACGTAGATGTCTCATCTTTCAATGGTATTCTTGGAGGAGATCGGCAGGATTTTGGTAAGAATGGCGCGGTTACAGTGACGGGAATGACACGGCTGGCCATGAAGGGAGCCGCCTTCAAGGTCAGACCACGTTCGTGGGATGTAAGAGGATATGTTAGTTCAAGATTTGGCCTGATCGTTAGCGGAGCGATGTAGCGATGATCTCGACGACGGCGCGTAGAATCTGATCGTTTTGCTGTATTGGAAGAGAGACGGGGCATTGTATGGTATGTCGTATCTCGTGAAAAGAAGGAGGAGGACGCGATCATCGTTTGCGGAGAAGACCCTGACGGAGGAAGCAGAATGGCAATGACGAGTCGACATGGACTGGGCGTGCTGGTGATCTATGAGCCGCCAAAGAAGAGGCTAGTTGGCAGTGACGCGTATTGGCCTCGTGGAGCCGGCGTCAGGAACGGTATGACTGTTCAGATCAGCATGCGACGGCGAGGAGAAGGGATATCTTTTTAATGCCATAGCGAGGTTAGGGCATGCTGCGGGGGAAGGTGCACGACCGGACGTACCAGATGCACAAGCCATGTAAGAGTAGAGACAATATATGCGCAGAAGCTGCCGTGCACATCGTCTCAGACCTCTCCTTGGATCACAGATGACGAGGGAGAAAGGAGGCGAGCGCAGCGGCAGGACCACGGCTACGGTGAAAATGTCTTGAAAATCGCGACAATAGGCGATCAGGGCAGTTTCCTGGCCCTGTATATGACGAGTTCAGTCTACTTCATATGAACATACAGGCAACAGGACGCACCGTTCAGTATCACTCGCGCATACTGACTCGTCCCTCGACCCCATAATCTATCTTCCAACCCTCCGAACCCAGAGGACGATTATTGAGATGAAGCCATTAGTCTTACACCAGCTCTTGGTTACGACGTAAATTAGCGGCAGAGGCGTGCGAGGTGAGATAGGCGTTGTAGGCGGGAGTGAGAGGGAAGGACGCGAACGCGAGAAAGTCACGGTGAAGCGGTGTGACGAGCGCGTGACGCAACGCGTCTCCTGGTGACACCGTGACACCCGCTCTTGACTCCCCCTCCCTCCGCGTCGAATTGGTCCATATCCCCGCAGAGGCACCCACTGAAGCTCATCGAACCGTCTCCCTCGCGCTTTTCTTTCACTATGTTGTCTTTTTCTGTACTGAAAGACCTGGCATCCTCCAGGCTCTGGAGCGCTGCTTCTCCCTCAGACCCAACTCGAACCCTCGTCGCTCGCATCACTTCCTCTCGCAGCTACCGCCTCTGCAACGCTGAGGAGTTGTTGCCGAAGGAGGAGATAGGCGCGGCAAGACGCTTCAATTCTGGAGAATCGCTAGTTGGGAGCAAGAAGATCCATGGAAGCCATGCGAGTAGATTCTGGTCGCGTTCCCTTGTACGTCAACTCGACAACCACGACGCAACCAGCCGTGCTTCTTTGGTAAGCGAGGTGAGCGCAGAATATTGCTACAGGCGGCGGCGGTGGTTCGTTGTTGCACGAGACGGAAAGCAGACAAGGGGCACGCGGTTCTGAGCTGATCGACGCATTCCACTAGGTCGAAGTATGTCAACCACTAAATTTCGCGTCTGGAAGTTGTGCATCATACCCTTGCAAGAGTTGAAAACGTTCCCGGTATTCCTGAGGAGGTAATCCGTCGTCTATAGTCAGGGCGAGTCCATGGAATAAGATGGCCTAGTCAAAGACGTATGCGAGCGACAAGCTGGTATATGGGGAGCAGGGATGCCGCGCTTGCGGCCGTCGGGTGGCTGAGAGAAACGACCTTCGGTACTTCTCCGAGGGACAGGGGCGCGATCTGGCAGCTGAGGAACTGCAGTTGGCCGCGCAGCGCGAAAATGTGACGTCGCATTCGTGATGTCGACGGTCGCAACGGGTAGGGACAGTCGATGAGTGGGGAGGCAGCGGCGCACACTCCTGGCCCAACAAGTGCGAAATGCAACCGAATGTATCCGAGAAAGTGAACAAGAGAGAGCAACGACACCAGGTTCCCCTCCCGTCACGCTGTAGAGGAATTGTGTTATCTTAAGAACGAAGGCGTCCGTCAAACTTCCTATAGCGGTGAGCCAAGCTCGCGCAGAAGCGAAGCTCATGGTGTGGCCTTGAAAATCAACATACCTACAGACATTTGCAAATCGAGAGTATCAGCGCCGAGGAGGAGGTGCAACACAATGTGGCTCGCGAACGCGCTCTCAAATTCTATCGGCTAAGTCCTTGGTGATCCTAGAGGCGGAGAGGCGCAGGTGAATGCTTAGAGTGTCCGTGCTCAGCTTACGAACGAGACGAAGAAAGTTGCCAAGAAAAGAACACGACGCACCTAAGCATCACCCGCCGAGATTTTGTATCTTGCTCGCCGCGCCAGATCGTTCCACCGTTGATGTTCCACTTCTTGCTGCAGCCGCAAAGACACGTCGCGCAGTACGGCGAGGATACCATTTGACAAGTCAAGAAAAGTCAGCGCACTCGCAGCGTGCTTCATTCAGGACGCGGTTTTCAGAAAACGTTGAAACTGCTGATACTCGTTGGATGCCGTCCCCGATCGTCGTGCATAGGCAATAGTAGATCAACAAAAAAGCCGGCGACGAGAAGGAGGGGACGTAGATGATATAGGCGAAAGCCATGCGATAGAAGGGAGCGAGATCCAAGCGAGATGACGAAAGGGGACAAAAGACGGGAGTCTTAGGCGATTAGAGCAGGTTTAGAGAGCAGGAGGGGACTTATTGAAGAGGCTGTAGCGGAAAGACAGAGAAGATTAGCTCTACAACAGCGCAGTGGTTGCGTCGCAGCCCCCTGCAAGGTTCAACTCCAGACCTATGGCGCTGGTCGGCGAAAATGCGTAAAAAGACGCGATCTCGCAAAATCGACAACGGACGGAGGTCCTCGCACGGGACAGACATGGCACACCACTGCGGGGAGCGCGCGCTACGCCTAAGGCAATCATGGGAGGATAGCGACGCAAGCAAGCCATGAAGAAGGGAGCCGGACTCGAGAGAAAGCCGGTTCCTGAAGACGCCTTCGCAGCTCTCGACAGACTTAGAGCAACGACGCCAGGGGGATATCAAGACTACATGAAATGGCGGTCAGATGCACGCAGGCGGCCGTCCAGAGATATACAGGAATACGCATACCGTGGAAGAAAACCGCGTCCGATACATTTCTTCCTTCATCGAGGAGTCTGCGCTAAGCCGGAAACTTCTGATCCAACTTACCTCTCGCTCAGATTATTATTATTGTATGGTGCATTGGCGAGAAGAGGAAAGATGACATGCCAACGTAACGCGTTGTTGCGCTCGGATACCAGTACTTCCATTGCGGGACGAGATATGAGATGAGTTATGGAGATACTATATGACCTACACGGACAGCGCGTCAGGGCACGATCCTAGGACAAACGATGCAGGTACTCACCTTAGGTGCTAAGCTGACTATCTTCCCCCACCCTTTCATGCGCAAATCCGCACTAACGACGCCACCTATCCTTGTGCCTAGCATCTCTCGCTTGTTGTTCAAGAGCACAGCAGCGTTGTCATCGAAACGTATCCATCGTCCGTCCGGTCGACGGACGGGCTTCCGAGTGCGCACGATGACGGCGCGTCGCACGTCGCCGCGACGGACCTTGAGGGCGGCTGCAGAGAGTTGGGCACTGGCGGGGACTGGACGAGCGCGTTTAACGACGCAGACAATCTCGTCGCCAACGCCGCCCCAGCCATTGTTCACTTTGTTTTTGAGCACGTTCACGCACTCGACTAGAAGGGCCCCCGAGTTATCGATGACCTGTTCGAAGACGGTCAAGTAGTATCCGTGGTATGTCCAGAGAAGTCTTACATTGAGAGTACCCTTGAGGCCGATCATAGTCCTGCGGAAACTATAAGTAAGATAACTGAACGAGAGTCGGACGATGTGATCGCGAGGTGTCGTTCCGTACAAGGAATATTGTTCCCACGGATTCGATTACAGCAGATCCGGTGTTTCCTCTCCTTCCAGTGCTTGACCCCCGACGCTCTCCATCTTCTCCTCCGTTTCTTTTCGACTCTCAGAAAGTTCCTGTTACACCATCAGAGACAGCAAGAATGCCATCCTCTCGCCGTGGAAGCGGTAGCGTGACCCTGCCAACCGGCCAAGTCCTCGCGATCCATACAAGGACTCAAGATGAGGAGGATCTCCCGCACGCAACCAAGAAGTGCGTGCTTCGCAGTTCGATCCCTCTGTGCATGCGGAATAGACTGCTGATTCTGGCCGTCTTAGGACAATGGCGGATCATCTGAGGAAATACGAAAGCTTGTACGTTTCACCCCGGGTCTCTGCATCGCGTGCCGCTGATCGGCGGGCATCCGAGCGATTCCAGGTTCACGCTCACCCCTCAAAGAATGCGCATGATCGTGGAGGCGTTCAAGGATACGCTGGAAGCTGGGCTCGAGAAGCCTAAACAGACAGTAGTATGTGTCTTGTTCTCCCCGTGTGTGTCTGCTCCGATTCCCTTCTCGCGTCCGCCTTGTCAACTTGGATGCATGCAAGATCTGGCTTTGTTCCGCATACTCGGTCTACGGATCAGGCTGCAGTGCTCGGCGGGGTCATGACTGAACACGCAACGGAGCCGATTGATATTACGAGGCTACGAGAAGGCGCGAACTTCGTATATGCGTGTGCGTCGGGCCTAGCAACCGATTCGTACGCCACGGAAAGTAGCGCCTAGTCGGAGACCTCACCTCATCATCCCTCCTCCGGCCACCTCATTGTCGTCGCATGTGGAGATCTCGTGATATTAACAAGTATACATTTAGCCCATGATCCCGACGTTCGTCTTTGGTTGGCCAACAGGGAAAGAAACGGGCGACTTCCTTGCCGTGGATCTCGGTACAGTCTCTCTGTCCCACTCATACCCTCATTCCGATGACTGACATTGCTGTAGGCGGTACGAACTTGCGCGTCTGCCTTGTGACGCTGCAAGGTGACGGAAAGTTTGAAATAACCCAGTCCAAGTACCGCCTTACCGAGGAGCAAAAACAAGAAGACGGCCAGAAGCTGTTCGATTTCTGTGCGGAATGTCTGAAGACTTTCATCACTACGAATTTGGAGGAAGGGACAGTGAAGGAGGGCGAACTACTACCTCTGGGTTTCACGGTGAGTCTTCGATATTCTGCATGCGCGCATAATTGCGCTGCCTTGCAAGTCACGACATCGCGCTGATGACGCAGACGTGACTTCGTCCAGTTCTCATACCCGTGCGAGTGAGTGTCAATTGCCCCAACACCTCTTTCACCTAATCATTTAGCATGTAGACAAGACAAAATCGACCACGGCCGGCTCATTCGATGGACGAAAGGTTTCGGTGCACCAAATACCGAGGGTCATGATGTTGCAGACATGTTCCGTGCTAGCCTGAAGAAGCACGTACGTTCGCTCGTTGAGTCTTCTATTCTGTGTGGTCTGATGTCAAGTACGTAGAACGTCCCCGCTGAGCTCACGGCACTCATCAACGACACGACCGGGACACTGATCGCGTCCGCGTACGTCAACCCGGCTACAAAGATCGCGGTGATTTTCGGCACCGGCTGTAACGCCGCCTATATGGAACGCGTTGGTGACATCCCAAAGATCAAGAATTTGGGAATTGATGATCAGGCAGACATGGCAATCAATTGCGAATGGGTGCGTCGCATATGCTGGAATTTAGATGTATGTGCAGTGGTTGACATCGACCAGGGTGCCTTCGATTCGTTTGAGCACGAGCACTTGCCGCGGACGAAGTACGACCAAATTATTGACGAGAAATCAAATAAGCCGGGCGAACAAGCGTTCGAGGTGAGTGCGCAGCATTCGTTCAGAGCCTGCATTAACGTGTTATGTACCGTAGAAATTGATTTCGGGACGCTATCTTGGCGAGATCCTCAGGCTCGTCATATGCGAGCTTATCGACGAGGGTGTGCTGTTCCTTGGTCAGGAAACCTACAAGATCGAAATTCCGTACGCACTGGACACCGCCTTCCTCTCGCTGATGGAAAGGTGCGCGCGCACTTTCGTCCCCGCTTCGTCTCGTCTCTAATCAGTCGAATGCGCAGTGACCCGACAGAAGAGCTTCTCATGATCATCGGCATCTTTACCCATTTCTTCGCGCTCGAGACGACTCTAGCAGAGCGCCAGTTCTTCCGTGCCCTTGCCAAGCATGTGGGACGGCGGGCAGCGCGTCTTAGCGCGTGCGGTATCGCGGCTATCGTCAGCAAGATGGGCTACCTAGAAGAGGGTTGCGCGGTTGGCGCTGACGGTTCCCTATACAATGTGGGAGGCCCTTTATTCGCATTTCTACTAGCATGCTGACAACCGTGATCGCCTGTAGAAATATCCCGGTTTCGCGGACAGGGTGCATGAAGGCCTGCAGGATATCTTCGGTGATAAGGGACGGAACATCGTCACCTACCACGCTGAGGACGGGAGCGGTGTCGGCAGCGCGATCATCGCCGGTATGTCTCTCACTCAGTTAGCATCGCGCGACTTGGGGCCTCACATTTGTATGCGCAGGCATGACGAAAATTCGGAAAGAGAAAGGCTTGTACCTCAACTGCTGAGCACGCAGTTCAGTGATTTCATAGACGTCTGTGTGGCCGTGTTTGTGAGCTGTGCGTCGATGGAGTGTAGTATGCAGTACGTATAACGGACAAAAGGCCCTGGTCTGTAGGATAGCAGTATTGTATCGCAGCAAGTGGTTAGGAGTGTGATGATGTTGTCTATACATGATTCATTGGGTTAGCTACGACGTCGAGACCGTACCACGAGGGAGAGATTCTGCGAACTCGAAAAGGGTCTCATAATCTACAAGTTCGCCGAATGATCAGCAGATCGGCCTCCGGAACGAGTCGTGACGCACAGGCTGCGACATAAGTAGATACAGCCACACGCTATGTAGGGGACAGACACTAATAATCGGCACAGTACAAGGAGATAGTGCTTAGCCTAAGGTAACCGCCGATGGCGCTGCGGTGACGAAGCACTCTCCCGTCACGTCCGAGAGGTACTCGATGCTGAGGACGCCTAGCCTGATGGGTAGTTGACGAGACTGTCGGCCGGTTTGATTGCGTCCTTTCACCGCGGTTTGACTGCTATATGACGACTCCTTTAATGTAGGATATGATAGTGGCATGTGCGGCGACAAGCCACAAGTTGTCGTGTGGCAGCATCTAAACCCGCCGGGAGATTTGGAAGACCGTGATCACAGGACTCAGCGGGATGTGCTTCAGCGCTAGGACCAAAGCTGACAGTCGGATGGAGCGGGGGGAGACCGCGGTAAACCGACGAACCTGCGGAAATAAGACACATGGAAGCGATATTGCAGTGGTTGTTGTCGGTGAGGGCGAGGCCATCGGCACAGTACTGAGCGGCTGCGTGAATTGTTGAAGGCCCTCTAGAATAGTAGGTACGGGCGCGATTCATTTAGCACAGTGCCGAAGACAGCTTGGACTACATCAGTGGCGTTAGCTAGCGCGCCGTTCAAAGACCCTACGGGAGCGGGAGCGGGGATCAACGTCACTTGGGGTACAATATGCGTTCAGACCGCACTGGCTATCGAACCCTGGTGTACAATCATCTAGATGTGTGGCCAACTGCGGTGCTTGATAACGACAGAGGGCAGTGGAATCTCCCGAGGACGGCCGTGCAGTTACATCCTTAGAGGTAATCGATATGACGGAAAAGAGCGGAGGATCTGGCGCCTCTTGTGGTCACGGAGTTGAGTACGCGGCTGCGTCACAGAGCATCCTACGCTATGTCAGCAAGATGGTAAGACAAAGTTTTCCGGAAGCCTTACGGATGAAAGCACACGCGGAAGCTGGTTGGCTTGGAGTGCAAATGATTACATTGGTCTGGCGGGCATCTTCGAAATAGCCTGGTTCGCTCTGGGAAATGGAAATTGAGTTAACCCGCGCTCGAACAGCAGCCCACAGACTTCCGCATGTGCACTCACCGGAAAGGAATCACCCTGAACGCCACATATTTGTCTGAACTGATGCAGCCTATGAAAAGGGAACGGCCGCCAATCAGCGTGACCAGCATTACTTACGAAAGCCCTCAATGATCAAGACAGGCGGATTCCATCGAGAATGTAACTGGGCATGGGCTTGCTTGGTCTCCGCGAGGAGCGATCATGAAGGATCATGCGTCTCACATGTTCAGCCGTCATAGACTGGGCACCCAATGTGTGAGAGCGGAGACTTCAACAGAGGAGGATAGGCGGACTACTATCGGCCTTCAGAGATATGGTTTGTTTGACCACATGGACTCGTGAGACGGGAGCACTTGAAGATGATGAGTGGCGGTGAGACAAGACCCTACCAAGGAACATATCAATGATTGCTTGTGGCTACAAGAGTGAACGCGGTCGTGACTATTGTGGTTAATAAATTGAAAAGAGGAGACGACATGGCAGACCATGTACCATCACCATGTAAGTAGAGGACGGCGTGGACAGCATGACGCATGCAGGCAATGACGCGCGAGCGCTACAGGATGCCTCCAGTGGCGCCCGGTGGCGCTCGCAGACGGCGATCAATGCGGGAGCGGACACGATTTCTGTCAGCGGGCGAGGGAAATAGGTGGAGGACGCTGGAGGAAGCGGTACCCAACAGGAAACCCGAACCACAACTTGAAGTACGAAGCTTGGATCAACCACTAGCACCTCCGCACTCGCCGCGGAACAAAACCTGCTCCCCGCCATTCTTGATCGTATATTCCTATCTGTTGAATGATGAGTCGGAATCGGAGGCCTTGGTAAGGTCTAGTTCGACGTCCGGATCCCGTTCAGAATTGGAGGTAACGATAGGCGGGATTGTATCTCCAGAAATGCGTCGCAGTCCCGAACATACACCGCAGCGGCGACGCGGTGTTTCCGTTATAGGTTCCCTCGAGAGACTCCAGGAGGGTGTTGGAGCGGAACGCCACAGTCGGAAGGGAAGACTGATCCAACGAGTCAAACGCGTGAGCGTCGTGATCGGCGAGCCAACGTCATGGCGAAAGCGCGCAGTCCTAGGAGTTGTGGGTGTCGAGAATATAGTGAGGGGATTATACAATAGGCACGGCGATCACAGAATCCTTCAGCGCTCGGCACTCAATGGCGATCAGCCGCGGTGCCACAGCTCAATCGGTTGGTCAGTGATCGTTCCGACGGCAGAGGATTGAAGGCGCGATCGGTGGCATGGGACGGTGAGTAGCGCCAGAAGGTAGATTCGGACAAGGAATAGCGCCGGTTAATGGGGATGGGGAACCAGAAGTCTCATCAGCATGAGGATGTCGCGTGAAAAGGGCGTATGAGAGAGGTCGTGCTCTATGCAGGCGGGTGCACGCATGCGTCGAAGAAGGCAGACTACTGTCAGGCTGCGTGGAGCCGAAAGAGCTGCAAATAATAGTGTGTCGATCAGACAAGCGTATGTAAGAGGATTCGGGACGGCTCATCGATATCTGTCTGCCTCGCCGGCTCTACGAGAAGCGCAAAGTCAACCCGTCGTCGACTGACAAAAGAACAGAGACCCGTGCTCACCGGATTGCATGATCACAAGCATGAGTAGTCATGATGCAAAGGGCCGACGTAGCATTGTCGATATCTTGTGCAGATCGCTCCCGGCGGATCCAGTGGAAAGTCGGATGCTTATCAGGAATTGCCGATATGGACCCAGCGTCATGGCGTCGCCGACCTTGCCCTGATTCAACACCCAGATAGAACAAGGTAGATGTGGGTCAGCGCAGGGGTAGTGGGTCCATCGCGCACCAGGTAGATGACCGGGGATCGTCCTCTGGTACCTCTACGGTCTTGTCGAGTATGGTCGGGTTGGGGCCATCGGGCATCGCACCGAAGGTCGTGGCAAGTCGCGGGCATATGACTATGCCGGAGGTAATTCGCGATAGAGCTATCTGTGGTGTGCTTATTTACTACTTATCTGACTGCGAAGCGCACGCCTGCTGGGCTGGGCGGCGCTGGCCGAACCTGGCCGAACCTTGGCCCTGGGTGTGCGGGTGGGTCCGCGTTGGACGAGGTTGGACGAAGTGTGCGGTTGCCAGGGATGTCGGTTATCGCACGTTTATGCCGGGAGAAAGGTTAGCACATACGGAGCAAGAAGATATCGCACTGACTTCTGGCGCACTGTATATGATTATGCCGCGCTATCACCTCAGTGCGCTCAGCGCTCAGCCTGGAGCTTCTTGAGGCTTCCAGGCGCGCTCGAGCATTAGCTTTTGGCTTTGCAACTGCATGTTGATGATGTCGAAGGTCGTGCGAGGACTGCGTGCGTTGATGTCAGAAAACACGCGCACCTGCGGGTACTGCACTGTGGCGCGCACGCGCGACGAGGACGGAAAAAGATGATGTATCATGGATGTATTGGTACCGACCGTTGGTTGGGAGTATGTAAACGATTTTAGTTAGGCCAGGGTGGGGAAATCAATGAAAAGAAAGCCATCGATGAGGCTTGCGTAGGTCCATATTTTCGCGCTATTTGGTGCCACGTGCTGGCGGTGAATGTTTCCCCACTCGTATTAGTCTCCTCACCACCCTTCTTCATCCTCAACCACCACCATCTCCCTCGCCGTCGTCGCCGCCGCCGTCGTCGCAACACTCGTCGACGTCCTCTCCCACCTCCCGTCGCTCCCGTCGCTCCCGTCCATTTTGCTTCCGTGTTTCTGCCTCCGCGAACATGCTTCCTTATTCCCGCTATCCCACGGCTGCAGATCACCGTTACGGCGACGCAAATCCAGAGCACAGTCCTCATACCCATCAGCCTACATATTGGACGCCCTACGCAGACGCTTACAATGCCGGCACTCAGTACCCCATGCAACAGCAAGACGCATACGCGCATTCACCTATCGCTGAAGGCTACGGGCAACCTCACGCGTCGTCTTACGCTCAATCGTACGTGTCCCCTTCTCTCAGCGCTGGGTGTATTCTCGAGGAGTGGAGCGGCCACTTACGCTTCTCACGCCTTCGATGAAACGTACCGTCCTCTTCAATTGTGTCAGGAGGACTGACTGGTCCATAGTGCTTGCAGACGCGACGATTCCCCTTCGAACGCACACTCCGCCATGTCGTCGCAAATCAACTACACCGCGCCGCCATACGATTTCCGCGAGTTCCCGGCGCCACAGGTGCGTTGACAGATCCTGCTGTCGTCGAATTGTTTCTTATCATCAGCGCTCCAGTACGCCGAGCCGCAGTATCCGAACCATCATGTAGACCCGCCGTATCATCAGTACGGTATTTCGCCGGCGCCCCATCCCGCTTACTTTGCAGAAGGCGCGTATCCCTCACAGAGTTACCCTTCCAGCACTCCGTTCCCAAAGTTGAACCTCTACGAACCCACCGACGTCAGGTCGTCCTCAGAGCCGCGTCCGGAACAGCAGTTTCCAGACCACATGCATTACCGGTACGGAGACGATCCTCCCACGCCTCAGCAGTCCACCCCCTCGCCTGTAGCGCCCCGGTCGACGGGATTGACCGGGCCTATAAACACTCGGTTCTACTCGCCGAGTTCGCAATTCCGGAAACACAAAATCTACGAGTCTAGCGAATACGATGCCCGGTCACCAGCGTCCGAACTTAGCAATGCAACATATCCTCCCGCCAGCGACTACGATCCCCAGTCTCCGCCGGAGCCGCATCTCATCCAGCAGTTTCCGAGCGATCCGTACTCATACGTGGAATTACCGCGGCATGCCGTGCCACCAGTGACGAAACAGTCGACGTCCTCCGAGCTCGGCAATGCGCTGCAGGAACCGCTGCCCCCGCCGCGCAAGTTCGTCTCTCCTCCTCGCGAACCGATGGTGCGTAGTCAGAGTACGTCGTCCATGCCCTCTGAGCGCGCCCCGTCCCCGCCCATGGACCACTTGCCGTTCCCCGAGGACGCCGAGCAAAAGGAGCGCTTGGAGTCGGCTGTTCGCAAGCAGTTCGACGGCATAGTGGGCACGCGCAAGAAGGTGGGCAGCAACGCGGACCACAAGCAAGTCGTTCAGTCGCCCTCGACGGCCTCTCAGTCCGAACCCATTCAGCATGACCATCCAGAAGGCGTCGCGTGCACACATTCGGACGCTGTCGCACCCACGCCTACGCGGGGACCTCCGCCACTTGCGCACGCGCACACCGCGCCCCTCCCCATTCCGACAAAGCCGCTGACGCCTGTACTCCCACCGCCTCCGCATCGTGAGTCTTTCTACCTCGTGCAAGATCCTGCGGCGTATCCCGAGTTTGCCGCTCTGCGGAAGGTGCGTGTCCACCCTCTTTATTAGGGTAGCTGTCTCTTTCCGCTCGTCTTCGCGTCAAGACGCCGTCTTTCTATTGTCAGGTGGTTGCTGCTCCGGGACTAAATGACTTTGAGGGCGGTGCGCCTTGCCTCGGGTTTTGTGAGGCTCATAAACACATGATGCTGACTCCGATCACTCTAGCGCCGCGCGCCTGCCTCGCTCTCTATTCCTAACACTGCTTCGTCCTCCTCTCACGTACATGCGTCTCCCCTCTCCGCGACCTCGACGGTCCACCTCCTCTCCATGTCCCCGACTGGACGAAAAGGCCCGACGGTGTCCAAAGCGCCGCACCCGAAGCGCCCGCGGAAGAAGCCCGCGCTGGCGTGTCTCTTCTGCCGTGAGCGCAAGATCGCGTGTGGGCCCCCCGTTCCCGGAAGCAATGACCCTTCCTGCAAGTACGTGATACTCCTCTCCGTGTGATCGACTGGCGCTGACTTGTGTTCCCAGCCAATGTGCACGGCGACAACGCAAATGCGAATATCCAACCGAGTCACGCCGTGGGCAGCACAAGCGCCAGCCGCGAAATGGCGGGCAGGATGAGCCAGAAGACGGGCCGCAAACGCCGCCTCCTGTTGTTTTTGCGCCGCCAATGCATTCCGCCTAGTTGAGCCTGAATATTCCACTCTCTATTTTCCGTACATATCATCATGACATGCTTGCACCTCACCTACATATTGTCCCATCCAGTAATTCATACTCAATTCTGTATATAGTACTTATTTTATCTCGACGACGGACGAGAGGGGCGACTCTCTGGGGTTATGACTATGGGGGTATGTACGCAATCTCAGGATCTATTTCTTGCTTGACATGTATATACTCGAAGTATGGCTTGTTAGCTAGCTGACTGTTCGTACAAGTTGATAGGCCCACGCAATTGCTAGCTTCCAATTTGCAACCCAAGCGTCGGTCATCCTGCTTCCCCCTCGCCGTCCTGCCTGTCAACTGTCCACAAGGAAGACAGAGGAACACTGATACTGAACATCGCGCGACTTATCGGTTGTATTGCAAGCATGCCCAGTGAGTGCGTACCTCTCTTCTGATACGCTTACTGACGCGGCACAGGGTAAGCGATCTGACTGTTCGTCTCCGTTTTGTTAAGGATACTATTATCACGCGCTCCGAGGACGGTGACTCTCAGTCGTCGAATGCGTCGAGTTCGTGCTCGCCACGGGCGCTAGCACTAGTCACCGCCTCCGCTCTCGTGGCCCTTGAAAGGCTAACTGACGCCACTGATCCCTCCTACTACCTTCGCTACAATGACACGGTCAGTCTTGTGGTTCTTGTCCGTCACGCCTCTGATGTATATACGCAGCGGCGCAGGACCGGGGCCGGTTTATTTCTTCTCACTCTCATTCGCACCCGCTGACTGCCGGACCTCGATGAGCCATACTGGCTTCAATGCACACGCTCAAATGAACTCTTGTTATTATTACGGCCTTCGAACTTACACATGGCACCTTCTAGATCGCCGTCGCGAATCGCGAATCACAAATCGATCCAGCCACTAATACGTGGCGCAAGGACACCGTCAATGCAGCCGATAATCTCGTCGACAATATGTTCCGTCGAGTCAACTCTCAGCACACCTTCCTTCCGGTTCCCGTCGGCCACCTACGTCGTCGTCGGACTGTCGGATACGAGTCAGTGTTTCATCTCCGCGGCACAATCGACGGGTACCTCAAAATTTATCGCAACCCCCTCCGTTCCGTCGATATCCAGTACCCCGTTTGGTCGGTCCTATCCTTACCACTTCGCGATTAGCTTGCTGATTGGAGGGTGTCGAGTCCCAGTCCGCAGCAGGTCACGGACTGACAAGTATACGCACGAGCCGAGAACGATATATTCCGCCTGGACCGTTCTTCACTGTGCAGCGTGATACTGACAGGCACCCAATCATATGATCCAGGTGGTAGTCCTGAAGGTGAGTTCGGCATCCCCAATCATGACATTGACGCTGCAATGAATTCTACTCGGTTTGACGGAAAGACCGTAGTGCGGGCCTGCGCGACTTCGTACGTTTACGTTGTGTTTGCATACGAAGACCTTGGACCTCTCCGCACTTGTAGCCCGTTCTTGAAACTTCGACTCGATGATCTGGAGCTGCCGAGCATCTGTAAATTGGCAGAGCTGAGCAAAGCTGAAAGGTACGGAGGACGGCATGGTGAAAACCTTCTCGGCCGGGCTGGGCCGATCCCGGCCGTCGACTGCCGTGCCTTGTGATTGTGCCTCGGGTTGGCTTCGGAAGAGTTATCTACTCGACTTTTGCTCTTCATCTCTCTCCATCTCCCAACCCATTCCTTCCTCCAAACCACTCAACAACGTATGTCTACGCATCGTGAGCATTGTCGACGATTTGCTCACATCGCATCCATTCGCAGACAATGTCATCCAAGGATCGTTCCACCTCTCGCGGCCGGGACCTCGTGCGTCTACCTTCGTCTTCTCGAGCCTAATGCACTAGACTGACGACACTCTTCTTGCGCCCGGCTATGTATAGCACTCGACCGGTCGCGGCGGCGCAGGCAACATCCGCTCTGCTTCTCGCGACCCCGTCGGCCCAGGTCCAGAGGACGTTTCTGACACGCGCGGCAGGGAGCCTGTTTCTGCGCGGGATCCCACCCTGGTGCGTCCCCATCTCTAACCATGCTAGACGCACTGCTGATAGGCATTTCCCACAGCTCCAGTCGACCGGCCGTGGCGGCGCGGGCAACATCCGCTCGCCGTCGCGCGGCGCGAAGAGCCCCGAGCGCCCGGAGCACGAGTACGACCGCGAGCTCATCGCGACCATCGACCAGGCAAATGACACCGGCGTCGTGCGTGCCCCTTTCTTTCCTGCACGGCTGATTACGCCATCCTGACGCTGCCGCTTGCATCCGTTCCGCTTATCCCGATCTTCCCGATCGCCTGCGCTAGCACTCCAGTGGGCGCGGCGGGCTGGGCAACATCACCAAGTCGCCGTCGCCGCACCCCGCGGCGGGCGGCGTCGAGGAGGAGGAGCGCGCGGCGCACCCGCACAAGGAGCACGGTATTGGGGCGCTGTTCCATCACCATAAAGAACATAAGGAGCATAAGGAGGAGCACAAGGAGGAGCCGGAGCTTGCTGTCGGCGCACCGCCTGCGCTGCCTGCTCATTTCAACATGTAAGGGTAGCAGAGATCTAATGGGACTGAGTCAAGGTAGGCCGTATCGCGTTGTTGTTGTAGCCTTATTTCAGGGTGAAGGTACTCTACCCTTGCGATTGGGACATGTATGTTTTGCTACACATAATCGTCAGATTGGACAGGACGTATACTGCAGCTTGTGGTCCCATATCACGCAATCTTCCTTCAGTCTTGGCGAAGACTGCACATGTCTGGCGAATAAGATGCTAGTACTGTATGTAAGAGCATGGCTGTCCATCGGTGCGGAGCATCTCTGGTAACAAACGACGAGCCGACGCTAACTTACCGTGCGGCAATAATCAGGACAGATGCAAGTGTCGCGGCTTGCCGAGGTGGACACCACAAATTTATACTAGAACAATCTCATATTGCGACAAGCAGACGGACTTCTGCACAATCGTACATTTCACCCCGATACATCACACACCGTACAATGCTGCTACCATTTCAAAATGTCTTCACCGTTGTTCAGAGCTTTGCGGCAGATACAGCCTCAACGAAGCGCTTCTCGGCCTCCTCAAAGTCGATGACGTTCCAAATGGCGTTCAAGTACTGTATAATCGTTAGCGACGCACGACTATGACGATAGAAGTGTACTCACGTCAACCTTGACGTTGAGGTACTGGAGGTAGAACGCGTGCTCCCAGATATCGACACCGATGATGGGGACGTGCGAGAGCAGCGGGTCCTGATTGGCGGTGGTGATAATCTCAAGGCGCTTGTCGACGGGGTTGACACCCTGCACTGGAGATGAGTACGCGCAGAGGAAGATCGGACGCGGTGTACGCACGACCCAGCCCCAGCCGGAGCCCTGTATGCCCGCGGTGGTGGCGTTGAACTCCTTCTTGAGCTTTTCGAGCGAGCCCCACTTGGCGAGGATGGCCTCCTTCAGAGGCCCGTCCTTGAGCACGCCGCCGTGGCCCTTGCCCTCCGAGTGGCTGGGCGCAAGGTTCTTCCAGAAGAGCGAGTGGTTGATGTGGCCTGCCTCGCCCGATCGCGGTTAGATAACACGACATGTGAGGCCGATCGCACACCACACACCTCCGCCATTGAATTTGAGCGCGGCCTGGAGGGCGATGCGCTCCTTGGGCGTCGAGGTGTTCGCATACGCGGCCTCGGCGGCGTTCAGCGCGTTGACGTACGTCTGGTGGTGCTTCTTGTGGTGAAGCTCCATGATCTGGCGGGAGATGTACGGCTCGAGGCCATCGTACGCGTAGGGGAGGTCGGGGAGAGTTGCAGACATGTTTTGCAGCAGACGGGATGGAGGGTGGGAGCAGGCCAGGAGAGAGGGGCGACGCTATTTATCGGATAGCGAATGCGCCAGATATCTTGATTGATGACGTGATTCACGTGATGACATGAGTAAGTCGTCGGGCCTCGCAACACCTTCCAGTCTCCAAGAACGACCACAAACGCGATGAAAAATCGACTCTGGAGGACAGGGGCAAGCGTTATAACCGCCATATACGTTCCGGTACTTGGAACAGTGGGTAGAGGCTCTCGGGTTCCATTTACGCGGCACTCGTTGAAGTGTTGCTGACGCGTTTTCTGCTCCAGTCTCAGGCGCATATCGATGCATCTATCGGCTTACTGACCAGGGTAGCTTCGCGTCGGCGCCCGCTGAGTGATCCTTCGTCTGCATCGCGATTCGCTCCCGTGTCCTCCTATGCATTTGACGTCGCGTCCACGCAGGCTGCGTACCCTCCATTATCTTGACAAAACACGGACGGCATTGCGCGGCAGAACATCATCATACAGGTGCCGACTTGCAAACATTTCGTTATCTCCGTGCTCTATGCCGACCTTCGCTCATTCAGTCGACAGAAGCGCTTGCACTTCGGTGGCACTTCCCCGCTACGCCTCTTCGCTTCTCCACCCACACGTGTTGTACGAAGAATGGAGATCGGACATGTCGACAGGCGCATCCTGATATCCCCGTTGGTGTACGTTTTGTCAAGCCTCAATACACGAGTGGAATGCGGATCTCGAACCCTATTCCTAGCCTGGCCGCCCAGGCGACCCTTGTGCGCTGCACGGACATGCAGGTCTGCAAACTGCCTTTCTCAAACAGAGAACGTTATAACTATTGCATATGAGTGGAAGAGGAGAGTCGATTACTGCCTGCATAATGCCTGTCGCGGACGTATACGATGGCTAAACCGCGGCGCGTCCGAGCGCGACGCGTTCCGACGCGTCGAGCAACACGTGATCTGACCGATTCCGTGATGCGTTGCGTCGCAGGGCGGCGACCACTCAGACTCGCCTCAATCTCTATCTGATCCTCTTCAACCGACTTCTCGAGTAACTCTACCGTCGATGGTCTGGATCGTCGATGGTTTGGACACCCTGTTGAAGTGAAGCGAAGCCCAAATGCTCAGCGCTTGACTCGCCGTTCCGGGCATCTCGGCGGCTGTTTGGTGGCAACTACTGGTCCCTTGGTTTATCACAGTGGAGGCTGCGAGTGAGCATCTGGTGAGCTATCTCTCGCTTGATTCACTGCACCTCCCTAGCAGCCAATGATGTTCGTAACGTTGTTAGTCGAGAATATCCCTGTCAACGTCGACTACCGCTCCCGATTGCGATAGCTGATGGTACCGTTGAGAAGCGTCCCACATTCTCGTGGTCGCCGGCTTTGACATCTGGCTTCCGATATATAGCAGCTCGGCCTGGCGGCAATGCAGCATCCTGATGCTTGCATCACGATCCTGGGAGGCTCATAATTCGTTTCAGCTCGGTCTGAGCGGCGCCCTCCGTATCCCGCAATTGTCGCTGTCGGTGATCGCAGCAGGAAGGTATAAAAGGTCATCTCGCTCCCCAATTCGGCACACAACGTCGCAATACCCACGGATTTTCTATTTGTCGCTGTTGCGTCTTCCCTCGACGTGTTCAACGATGACTGATTCGACTTTCCTACTTGTTGCCGGCCTCGTCATCTCTGCAGCTGTGATCTTATGGAAGCTCGGAGGAGGCGGTAGGGACGTCGGTCTTCCGCCTGGTCCACGAGGCAACGTAGCGAGCGAGTTCAAAAGGAAGCAGATGACAGACGTATTTCGGCAGTGGCGAGAGGAGTACGGTGCGTGCTATCTCACCAGTTGTGCATGTACGAGATACTAACGCGGGCGGGCGCCGAAAAGGCCCCCTGTTCTCGTTCACTGTGGGCACGAGGAAGACTATAGGTGAGTGATCGCGTATTTTTGCTGCGTATATGCGCGTCGAAGATGGTCGCTGATGTTCAAAAACAGTGCTGAATGAGCTTGATGCGACGACAGATCTCCTCGATAAGCGTGGGGATATCTACTCGAGTCGCCCACGCCTCGTCGTCGCGTACGCCCCGTCATTGATGCTATCTTCCTCGGTTTCCTAACGTGTCCATGCATTTCCTTGGCACGCAGACATGAGATTCTGTCAGGCGGCATGCGCGGACTCAGTATGCAATATGGCGATAAGTGGCGCAAGTGGCGCAAGGTACGTCGTTCTCAATGTCGCTTTTGGGATCTAGAAGCCTCACGCGCGATGTTCATGGGTCGCAGATACAGCATATGGGACTGAATGGCCGCGCGGTGCTCGCATACTGTGACCACCAGACTCTAGAAAGCACGGTAGTCCTGCGCGATTTGCTCCAGGATACCGGGAAGCAGGAGACATCGCTGCAGAGGTGCGTCCTGTCTGGCGGCTTGTCAAGCGTTTCTGAAAACTATCTTAGATTTGTGACCTCTGTAGTGCTAGGCATCTGTTATGGCTATCGCGTGCAGAATCTTGAGGACCCAATGGTACGCGCGAATTATGTTGCGGCGATAGGTCCGTCTCCGTCTCCGTCATTGTCGTGATCCGGACTTACGAAGCGATGTCGATGCAGAGTACCAAAAGTGAGTACGCCTATATGCTAGCGATCGGAGCTTACCTACAGTGTCTTGACTCAGAGCAAAGTCTGTTTCTTCCATATCGGTCATGCCTTCGAACCTGATCCAAATTGCGATTGCAGCCTTCCCGGACGCTACCTTGTTGAAACTGTAAGATATTCCATTTCTGCTTCGCTGCAAGAATTCGGCTTCTAACGAGATTACTCAGTGGCCTATCCTCCTCTGGCTCCCGGTAAGATCTTCATTCTTCTTCAGACGGTCTGCTAAAATATCCATGTTTTTGCAGCGTCAACTACAGTGGTTCCGTGCACCCCTAGAAAAAGCGCGCGCTAAGGACACAAATACGTACACGACGTTCCTACGTAGGGTAAAAGAAAGAGCGCATGCCGGTTATTCCAAGGACTGCATGGCAACGTACACGATGACCAAAGGAGGCGACCAAGGTCTCAGCGAAGTCGAAGTCGCGTATGCTGTCTCTGCTCCATTCAGTGCCGGAATAGACACGGCAAGTCTTACATCCATAACACATTATCCATCAAGAACGGTTGAAGCTTACGGGCAATACAGACAATGTCGACATTGCGATGGGCGATCGGTGTGTGCACCATGATTCCAGTCGATTCTATTTCATACTCAAAACATCCAACAGTCTGTGCCCTGTTGAATCCCGAAATCACGAAGATTGCTCAGGCAGAGATCGACGCAGTCGTCGGGCGCGACCGCCTCCCGACGTTTCAAGACGAGGCTGCACTGCCCTATGTTGCCGCGTTCATCAAGGAGGTAACAAGGTACGGTCGACCGCGACCCTATGAACCATTTCGCAAATTTTCTAATGGTTACATATAGATTCCGCCCTGTAGTTCCACTAGCAATCCCGCACGCGGCGACCAGGGATGACACCTACCGTGGGTATGTAATCCGAAAGGGGACAGTGGTCTACGGGAACATCGAGTGCGTCCCTGTTGCTTATTGTAACCAATACAAAACTGACGGTTGGGTTTCAGCGCGCTGACGCAAGACCCGACCCTGTTCCCGGAACCGCACATGTTCAGCCCGGCTCGCTTCCTCGGGAAAGACGTCGACCCTCGTCTGATCGACTTCACCATACCATTTGGCTTTGGCCGTCGCGTGTGCCCTGGTATGCATGTCGCATTGAAGTCCACGTTCATCGTTATCGCCCGGTACGCCAGCACCCGTGCCACGCTTCTGTCATCGCGGCTTATTGTCGATTGGACTTAACAGGATCCTTTGGGCATTCGATTTGCTGCCCGGGCCGGATGGTGTGCTGCCAGATGCGGACGCGTTTACATTTCTGGGGCTCACTCGCGTGCCCGCACCCTTCAGGTTCTCGGTGCGCGCGCGCCATCCTGACGCTGTACGTGTCATTGAGGAGGAGGGTGCGGAGGCGGATGTGAGGTTGAAAGAATGGCAGTATTAGCATTCATATGGGTCTGTACAGTTCTGTTATCAGCATCGCACTCGCTATCTAGGCTTATGGTGTGTGTGTCGCGGGCATTCTACAGACTAGATCAAGATTGATATTGAAAGTATGGTCACCCTTCGCTTCTGCACGGTCACTTGGCGCACCGACAAGGCGACAATACTGTAACCCATCTTGATACTTCTGCCTATGCGGGGATTTCATGGCTGTGGCGCCGAAATCAATCCGTCCGAGGGCCGGGCCTTCGGAAACGACCGGAATATTGAATCAGAATTACCTGTCGATTGTTGAATGCCACGATCCCACGCATCGAGTGCTCTCGCGTCTACACTTACATCCTTCATCTCACAATGCCCAGCAGCGCCCGGGTTATCGACGGCTGGCTTAATGTCTGTCTCACAAAGCTCCCATGTAAGACAGCCTTTGGTAACCAACAAGCCAGCGCTTCGTGAAACGCCCTCGCATCTGCCAAGGGTCGGATTTCAAGGAAAGGAACTGACCTGTCGCTAACGCACATTCAGTCAGTCGTGGCACCTCGGGTTGAGCACGCGCCGTGTTCCATTGACGGTAGGGTTCTCAGATCAAGGTTCTCGGCAATTCATCTGGGCCATTGACGCTCCTGCCGACGTTCGTCGGACCGTCTGCCATCAGTCGCACTCCGAAGCTTATGACGCATGCACGTATAAGAACCCACTTCTCTGGTTGTCCTGGTCGCATGATACTGCCCAGAACCCGATGCAGTCCTCCTCATACTATACGGTGGTGTCGCCAGAGCTACTGCTCATCGCCGCACTCAGTGTCTCTGGTCTCGTGCTCGCGTGGAAGTACTGGTCGGCAGGTGGGAATGGCCGTCTTCCGCCTGGTCCCAGCGGCAATGTGGCGAGTGCCTTCAAGGGCAGGGCTATGGTGGACGTTTGTCGGGATTGGGCTAAGGAGTACGGTGCGTCCAATTATTCCTCCTGCGTGACGTTGTCGTGACGACCGCATGCACATTGTAGGGCCGATATTCTCATTCACCATGGGCACCAGAAAGGTTGTGGGTATGTCTCGCCCACCGCATGGGAATCCGCATGCGGGTAGACGCTGACCTGGATATCAGTGCTGAATGACCTGAAAACGACAACAGACTTGCTCGACAAACGCGGGGACATCTACTCCAGCCGCCCGCGCCTCATCGTTGCGTGCGTCTCCATTCATCGATCTTAGACCTGCCGCTTTGAGGCGCTCGTCCTCTGACTCCCTTATAGGCATGAAATCTTGTCAGGTGGTATGCGCGGGCTGACCATGCCTTACGGCGAGAAGTGGCGGAAGTGGCGGAAGGTCGATCATGCGCCAGCGGACCTTCACAGCTCAGCTAACTGGGATATGGATATCTCGGCAGATTCAACATATGGGCATGAACGGACGCGCGGCCTTGGCGTATCGTGACCACCAGACGCTCGAGAGTACGGTCGTGCTGCGGGATCTACTGGCCGATGCCGGGACGCACCAGACATCGCTGCAAAGGTGAGCCTGCCATTCGGTTCTATCAATCAGACCGTGATATACACGTGAATGCAAGGTTCGCGACATCAGTGGTTCTGGGGATATGTTACGGCCGGCGTGTCAAGGACCTTGAAGATCCAATGGTACGCGCCAATTATGTAGCGGGGATGGGTGCGTTCTTGTCTAGGCTGTGACGTAAAGTCGGCTAAAGCGGGGGAATTCAGAATACTCAAGGTAGGATTATTGAGATGCGTCACGCAGAGACATGACATTCACAACTGGATTCATCACTAGAGCCAGGTGAGTATGCACTCTAAAGGATTGTGCAGTGCTGACTTGCCGTCTCAGCCTTCCCGGTCGCTACCTAGTAGAAACTGTGCGCTATCTTCCACGGATACCGGGCGATCTCTGACGTGCTCCCATACTACAGTGGCCCATCCTTCTTTGGCTCCCTGTGCGTCGGGCGCCGCGTTTTCACGTATCAAATTGACGCCTCGCTTTAGCGCCCATTCCAATGGTTCCGCGCGCCTCTGGAAAAAGTGCGCGAAAAGGACACAAACACATACCTGACGTTCCTGCGTACAGTCAAGCGAAGGAAAGATGCCGGCATCTCGAAGGACTGCATGGCAGTGTACACGCTAACCGACGGCAGGGATCACGGTCTCAGCGAGGTCGAGGTCGCGTACGCGCTGTCAGCTCCGTTCGGTGCAGGGATTGACTCGGTAAGTTTGATGCCCATGCTATTCTGTCCGGAGGGACTGATATGGTACGCAGACAATGTCCACGATAATGTGGACCATTAGTGTGTTCTCATATCTGCTGTCTTGGATCTCTCGCTGAATCTATCTCTAGTCTGTACACTGGTAAACCCCGAGGTCATGAAGAAAGCGCAGGCTGAGATCGATGCTGTCGTTGGTCGGTATCGTCTGCCGACGTTTCAGGATGAACCCGGGCTTCCGTACGTCAGTGCGATCATTAAGGAGGTGACCAGGTGAGTTGGGCTTCTACCTTCAGTACGGCGTTCTTACTTGTGCACAATTCAAACGCGCTTCTTTCAGGTTCCGCCCAGTCGCGCCTCTTGCAGTTCCGCATGCTGTGACACGCGATGATAGCTACGATGGCTACGTGATTCCTAAGGGTACCACGATATGGGGCAACGTTGAGTGCGTCTTGTGACGAGTTCAATGAAATCAAGATATATGACTGACACTTCCTTCGAAGGGCACTCACGCAAGACCCTATGCTATTCGCCGCCCCGGAGAAGTTTTACCCGGAACGGTTTCTAGGAAAGGACCTTGACCCTCGCCTCGTTGACTTTACTATGCCGTTCGGCTTTGGCCGGCGCATGTGCCCCGGGATGCACGTTGCCCTGCAGTCGGTGTTCATCGTCGTTGCACGGTATGCTTACTTTCTGTTTCGTCCTTCTGTGTCTTCGCCCTCCTGATCGTTGTTTGTGATGAAGCATCCTGTGGGCGTTCGACCTGGTTCCGGCGTCGGATGGAGAACTCCCTGACGTGAACGCCAAGGCGGCCATTGGGCTCACTCGCGGTCCCGCGCCCTTCAAGTTCGGTGTACGCGCGCGTCATCCAGATGCTGTGCGCATAATTGAAGAGGAGGGCGCAGAGGCGGATGTAAGGCTGAAAGAGTGGGAGTATTGAGCGGTCATGAGTGTGTTTATCTGAATTCCGTGGACCTGCATCTAATTCTATCACAAACATTGTAGACGAGTTCCTTGACGTGTGAGATCGCAGTCGTATAAGTCTTCCATCCATTGCATCGCTCGCATACATCGGATCGAGTTCCTGACCGTTGCGGCAAAGCTGTGCTTCTGATTTGTCCTCGATATGCCTGTTGGGCTGAATCCGATCCGGTCCGAGCAACAACTCTTAACTCTTTTGTATCGCCCACTATCCACCGTGAGAACGAAAGGCTCGTCTGGTGCCGCTCTTCGTAGACCTGGTCTCCTCAGAGCTGGCACTCTCAAATATACGAAGACCCGAAATTGATCGTCAAGATGAACAGTATGTATTGACGCCGAATTTCCCCGTACTAGGGCAAAAACGCTTCTGATGCACCCAATCTCCGCAGGTACCAGTGAATTGTGCACGCAATACTCGTAGTCCTACGTGACCTGACGACGTCGACCTTATCAAATCTTACTCCCAGTTCGGTCAGGGAAGCATCGCCACGTTAACGTCCGTGGATGTCGGAGTGGCGCCGGAGGTATAATAACATTTTATCGACCCTTTGGAGAATACCCTCTGGTTACTCGATGGAGTACGAGTCAGTCCATCTGAATGCGTTGTTGACTCCATTGCAACTACTCTTTGCTGGACTTATAACCGCTGCAGTTGCCGTCGCGTGCAAGATATGGTTTGGAGAAAGCACTGAGTGTCTGCCGCCTGGTCCAAATGGCAACGTGGCGAGCGCATTCAAGGGGAGGGCAATGTTGGACGTCTTTCGCGAGTTGAGGAAGGAGTACGGTACGTGTTCGGTGTTACGGCTCTTCAACACCTTCTCTCTATCTGACTTGACGTGATTGGAAGGACCTATTGTCTCATTCACTTTGGGCACCAAAACGGTGATAGGTATGTCGTACAGCCTGCGAAGCACCCGTTGAACCGAGAATGATATCGATGAGCAGTACTCAACGAACTCAAGGCCACAACAGACCTGCTTGACAGGCGTGGAGACATCTACTCTAGCCGTCCACGCCTCATCGTTGCGTACGTCAGCATCTTATATTGACCGCCTTAACCCATCCAAATGCCCTGTCGCTGACCTGCATGTAGACACGAAATCCTGTCAGGTGGGATGCGTGGAACAACCATGCCGTACGGTGATAAGTGGCGGAAATGGCGCAAGGTTCGTCCTCCGCAAATCTCCCGATGTCTAGCATAACACCTTGGCGTTAGATTCAACATGCGGGCATGAGCGGGCGCGCTGTACTTGCATACCGCGAACAGCAAACTTTCGAGAGCACGGTGGTGCTACGTGATTTCCTCGCGGATACTAAGAAACAGCAGGAGTCTTTGCAGAGGTACGTACATCGTTCGGTTGGGTGTTTTAGGCATCGGCGCTTAGTGTGAGCGCGGAGGTTTGTGACATCTATCGTCTTGGGCATATGCTATGGCCGGCGGGTGAAGAATCTGGAATCGGACCCAATGGTGCTCGCAAACTATGCGGCGGCGGCGGGTACGTTTCTACATTCAATCTACTGGGCCGTGACAAGCTTACTGAGAGGTATTCGACATGGCGCGCTCAGAGTACCGGAGGTAAGCCTATCTCGAATGCATAGAATCGATGTTGATCCATCTCTGCCATAGAGCCAAGTAAGTTGAGGTCTAGATTATACGAGGCGTACGATCCCATCTGCGATGACCAGCGTCCCTGGTCGATTCTTGGTTGAAACTGTAGGTCACTCTCTTTCTCGATCCGTCAGGCTCTCCAAGTCTTACATGCACTCGCTCGATAGTGGCCCATTCTTCTCTGGCTTCCGGTGAGTTCCATGACACTCTTCCGTGTTTCTATTTATCAGCGTCATTTTCCGGGTAGCGCCCATTGCAGTGGTTTCGAGGTCCCCTCGAGAAAACGCGAGCTAAAGACGCCAATATATACACTACTTTCCTGCGCACAGTCAAGCAGCGGGCCGATACTGGCATTGCAAAGGACTGTATGGCCACATACACGCTTTGGAACGGAGGAGACCAAGGCTTAAGCGAGCTCGAAGTTGCGTATGCATTGTCTGCGCCGTTCAGCGCGGGAATCGACACTGTGCGTCCGTCTATCTAGTCTATGGACTCCGTGGACGCCAGAGCTTGACATGCATGCATGTAGACTATGCCGGCGATACAGTGGGCCATCAGTACGTACCTTGCTTTTTCAGGATTGCGGATAAGTGTGTATGGAGGAGCATGTGTCATCTGACGGACGCATTTGCAGTTTGTGCACTGGTTTATCCAGACGTGATGAAGAAGGTACAAGCGGAAATCGATGCAGTGGTCGGACGCGACCGCCTACCGACGTTCCAGGATGAAGCTGCTTTACCCTACGTCACCGCGTTCATCAAGGAGGTACTAAGGTACGTTTGTCCAAAAAGCTCGCCAACCCCGCCGAGCAGCCCAACGCGCTGATCCCCCGATCGTTGTGTTTTATCCAGGTTTCGACCCGTCGCCCCGCTTGCAGTCCCGCACGCTACTACACGCGACGACACATACGGTCCCTATGTCGTCCCGAAGGGTACCACGGTTTATGGGAACGTCGAGTACGCCTATTCTTCTTCTGGACTCTTCATTGTCCCTCAATGCGCTCACGCAGCGCACTTACACACGATCCGAGAATGTTCTCTAACCCGGATAAGTTCGACCCCACGCGGTTCCTCGGTCGGAACCTAGACCCGCGTTTGGTCGACTTCACAATGCCGTTTGGATTCGGTCGGCGTGTGTGCCCCGGCATGTATGTCGCGCTGCAGTCGATCTTCATCGTCGTCGCACGGTATGTCGTTCTGTCCTGGAGTCACTCCAAACCAGTTAACTGTCGCTGGGATTGGCTGAACTAGAATCTTGTGGGCATTTGATTTGGTGAAAGCAGCGGATGGCGCACTCCCGGATGTTGACGCGGTGGTAGGTCAGGGACTGACGCAAGGGCCTGCGCCGTTCAGGTTCGAGGTTCGCGTGCGCCATCCCGATGCTGTGCGCATCATCGAGGCTGAAGGCGCGGAGGCGGACGTTAGGCTGAAGGAGTGGGAATATTGAACGGGCGCTATGCGATGTAATCAGTAGTCGCTCTATGTCTGCTCCTTTACGGGTGATCTCGGTTTGTGAGCATATTTTCAGTTGAATGGGCTGAGAGCAATCGAACAAATTTCTACTGAAGTCGTCTCGACATAGGTTTAGCTTTTCAGATGTGATGGGTTTGGATGTTAATAAGACGTTTCAAGTTTCAGGCTAGGAGAGCACTCTTCCTTACAGTCGATGACATGAAAAATATTGAGGCGATACTCAATTAAAGCCTCCCGTGGAAAGCGACGGGGGCAAAGCATCTGCTGTCTGCCCACATGACATCGTGATGTCGTTCGTCAGCTCGAGCTCAACAGTAGACCCCTTCTCGAATACGTCCCACTCCAGGAAGCACGTAGATTTCCAAGGCTTTCCGTCTATCGTCACGCTCTGTTGTCAGTCAGGTCAGTCAGCGCGGCATCTCGACGCGCCAGGTACAGACATACTCACCTTGACAAAGACAGTGCCTCCAGTTCCGTTGGCGGGGTTGCCCTGAAAATTGCGCGCCTTAATGGTGGTAGTCTTGTTGAAGACCGGGTTGGAGAACGAGATGGACGGGAAGAACGGAGATGAGAGTAGGAGCTGGCGCGTGGCAGGGACAGGGTACATCCCTGCTAGGTAGAAGAATGCATAGCTGCCCATCGCACCTATAACGAACCCACTAAATGTGGCGCCCGATGAACCTATAGAGAACGCACATACCGGAGTCTATAAGGAAACATATCAGGTTCGTACGCCGAGAGCGTTTGAAGGGTAGGAGTCGACGTACCGTCATTCCCAGGAAGCCCATTGGTGGAGGTGTTGAAGAATTGCGCAATCGCCTGACGGGATCGCTGAGTGCTGAGGCCAGGACGGCCGGCATAGTGGTACATGAAAGGAATCTGCTGCCCCGGTTCGTCGGTGACGTCGAAATATCCCTAGAGTACAGATTATCAAATAAGAGACTGGTCCGTCATAGAGCAGTCGACACATACGTTATCAATAATGAAATCCAGACGCTCAATGAAGTTCTGCGCGCCTCCCTGTAACTGTATCAGCTTCGCATTGTCCTGGAGGACGAACTGCGGCGCTCCTCGTCAGCCTGTAACGTCTATTCGATTCATACTGCCAAGCTCACTTGAGAGTACTAAACCGAAGGCGCTGACATAAGCACTACCGTGAAAGACGCCGAAACTTAGAGACGCACCGACAACGGCGAGCCCTCGTAGTATCCATCTCGATTTGACCCATCGAGAAAACAAGTAGCATGCGTTGGGTCGTTCACGCTGCAATGTCTCGGGTCGGTGAAGTTGAAGGCACCGCTGACAAGACGGGGCTGCAATGCCGGGCGTCACTCGATGTTATCGTGATCAAGTCTCGCATAGTAGTACCTGCATCATTCCTTTCACACTCGCCGGACCACCAGGGACAGTGGTATTAGGATTCCAGTTGTTCACAAAGTTTCCCGCGCGAGCGGCATACTGTTCTTATCGTCATATACGAAGGACTGAGGCATCGTTGCCGTGAGACATACCTTAGCACCGTCCGCAGTCTTATTTAGCAGTTTGGCTACTTGCGAGATCGTGAAGTCGTCAAACGCATACTGTACATCTCTGTCGTCAGTTTTGCTGACAAAAAAGACCTGACCAAATCACGCACCTCCAGAGCCCTCGACACAACCTTCGACGGAGTTCCACCCGGCTCGACCAGATCTTGGGGTATGTAGTCTGCCGTGCGATAGCGTTGTTAAAGGTAACCTTGTCGCTCCTTTCAAAGCGCAAAGACGCACTGAATTTTTTCCATGCGTCGATTTCTCTGCCTTGTAGATCCCAGTCCGGAGGCAGGTCCTCAGCGTCCGCGAGCAGAGCGTTGTACAGGCTTTGAGATGAAACATTCAACGCGTTAGCATGAGCTGCATATCTGACCAGAAAGATCAGCGCTTTGCAGTTACAAGAGCAAGTTATGACATACTTGACGAAGAATTCGCTGAGGATGGGGTCGCCGTCTGTATAATCACGCAGTGCTCAGTTCTGGAGGATTTAAATTAGGTATTATATAATTTGCACGCACTGCTCCCACCCTGAATAAACTGCTGCTGCGTCGCTCCGCGGCACTCGGGGAGCCAGCCTGCGAATCTGTCAGACAGAGACTTGTGGCGTGAGATGGGGAGACACGCCTTCGTGCTGCTGGATGTTGATCATCCCACGCACGATGAGTGCGAAACGTTCGGGGTCGTGCATCGCCATGAGCGGGTAGAGCGTGCGGAATGTGTCCCACTGCGCGGACACCGACAGCGCAGATCGTCAGCATGTCGTACTGTATGTAAAGACTGAGCTCGCATACGCACATTGCAGTAGAATGAATCGTAGTAAGGCTCCGTCGAGTTCCAGTTCGGATTCTCGCCAGTATCTGTTCCGCGGCTTCAGTACGACATTCCTCATCTCTGTATCGAATCTCACTCACAATCTCCAGGACTGATATGCGTGCGATATAGCTGCCTCTCCGTCAATCCAAGTGCTCCGGCGCCGACTACTAAGCGCGACGCACCGAGCTATACAGCAGAGCCCGCATATCCTCCTGGTCGTCCTGGCTCCCAAGCTCGACGCCCACGCGCCCCAGCACGTCGTTCCACGCGCCCCGCGCGGCCGCGCTGACCGCGTCGAAGTCGAAGTCCGGGATCTCGCTCTCCGCGTTCGCGCACGCCTGCGCGGCCGAGACGAACGAGACGCCCGTGCGCACGAGCACGACGGTCGCCTGTGCGCCCGGCGCCGGCGCGAACGCGAGCAGTGCGCCAAGCTCCGAGCCGAAGCCTGCACGTCAGTGTCAATGGCGGATGTTCAACCGGACTGCCTTTCGTCTCGGAAGTAGAGGGCAAGCGCACCGCGGTACATCTGCTTCGCGTTTGTGATGTTGCGCACGGGCGTGTTGCCGAGCCACGAGCCGTACTCTGCGAGCGGCGTGGATGGCTCCGTGCGGAAGTCGACGCAGCCAAAGACGGAGTAGCGGCCCGGGCCGAACGACGCCTGGAATTGCGCGCCTCCTGCCAATTATGAAATAAATAAATAAAATGCTCATAGTCCAGTCCTCGACCAAGCACGGGATGAATGCAGGTAAGGCTTACCCACGACGCGTCCGGTAGTAGGGTCAACCGTCATGGTGGGCACGGTGGAGCTCTGCTGGCCGTCGTTCGTGATGTCGACGTTGATGCGTGGGATGCGGCCGTCGGCGCGCGCGGGGAAGGTGTGGCGTTGGAGGGAGGTGCGGCGCGTCGCTGTGAGCTCAACGCGCACGCCTGTCGACTGTGCTCGGGGTGTCATTTCATTTCAACGATGGGTAGGAGAGTGAAGTCACGCACGAGGTTGCTGGACCAGTAGCCGGGTGAGGCGAAGTCGTCTGGAGAGCCTGGATAGAGTGTGCGTGAGGTGCGGAACGCGAAGAGTGGAGAGTGTGATGGGATACCATCTGGGAGAATGTTGCGCAGGACTTTGCGCGCCTCGAGCGACGTGTCGCAGGTCTCGAAGGACGTGCAGTTGGGAGAAGGGAAGATTTTGAAGTGCGAGAGAGGTACGCCCTGCGTGTAATTTGTTCAGTGAGACGATCTAGAGTGCGACGGGTGATGTACTCCGCCGGTTCCATCGTCATGGAGCTGAGAGAAACCAGTGACACGGAAGGAAGAGTTGGCGTCATAACCGGCGTGCTAGATGAACGCGTAAGGGCGTGGATAGAGAGATGTAGAGAGAGGTTGCGTACGTTTCCGGGAGAGTCAGTATCCATACCAACTTTCACCATGCCGTGTGGAAGAGTCACACCTTATTTGACACCAAACATGAGCTGGGAGTTCGAAATCCTCAACGAATGTGCAGCACACCTGGAAAGACGTGTCCGCCATCTGTCGTGCCGACGAACAAGTTCACAAAACTGGCGGGGTCAGCGGCAGCCAGAGCATTAGGCAGGAAGATCGCGGCGTAGCAGAGAGATCGTATTCCTGGAGCACGCATGGCGGCGCGGGGATACGGCGGATAGAGAGCGAGTAAGCCCTCATTTTATGCTGTCGAACGATGGTGGTCATGAGATGGAATATATGATGCTGAAGAAGGCGCGGTCGGTCATTGTACGTGAGTATCAGCGAAGAGAAGCATAGCAAGGTCTTCTTCTGGGAACGGGCGAGAGACGTGACGAAAGCAGATTGGTTGTTTTCTAAGAGATCGGTCGGATACTGCCTGGGGGCCTAGGCTACAACAAAGCATCTTTTGACTGATATCCCAGTGCAGATTTCGCCTTCAGCTTTGGTGCCAAGGCGCCACGACCGTCGAAGAATTCGATCATAATCGATCACGATGCTATCAAAGGAAGACCGTCCAACAATGTCTCGAGAAGATTGGACTACGCACCTCGCGCTGCATCGCTACAAAATTAGTACGTCGGCTTCCGTCACTGCATGACCTCCGAGAAGCTCCTCAGCGCTCAGCAGACCAGATCAAGGCCATTAGAAGGATATTCCTAACTCGCAGATAGTTACAAGAAACAAACCCTCTTGTGATCTAAATCCACGAGAGATGTTATGAAAAGAACGCTCCTGAAACGAGAACACTCAGCGAGTCTCAGAATTGGACGCGAGGTATAGCTACGCACTTCACATCCCTCGGCGCGCGACCAGAGACATCCAAGAAACCTTCACTGTACTGTCGTTCCTTCGAAAGTGCCAGACCGGCGAACGAGGTGTCTTCGTCGTCGTCGCCGTCGCCTTGACGGAGTAGCATCGCTGGGAAGATGATGCGAGTCTACCTGAGTTCACCTTCTACTCGCCAACGTAGATACCTGAGCGAGAAACGTGGACGTGGCCGGATCGGGTGGAAAACAAAGTGCCATTCAATGCATTGTTGCAACAGGTAAGTAGTGAGTAGCTTTGCTATTCCAAAGCAGTACGACTGCAACGCCGAGGAGAGACTTCACACGGTTCGGCAGGCCGGTCCGAGTCCCGCGTCCATCCCGCACATTTTGACGCTCGCGACTTCGACTTGCGACCAACTTGAACGTACACCGTCCTTTTCACCGTGGACTACACGCTCGCGTTCTTTCTCCGTTCGAAATATCCAAATCTCAAGGGAGTGGATAAATATAGCTCTGGTTCTCCATGAAGCATTACAGTGTTTTGGATCCGTGTCAATCTTGCCAGCACAATTGCGAACCTCGGAGATACCTACCGAGTTTCTCGACACGCTGTCCAGTATACACAAGGTCGCAGGCGAAGATCACTGGTAAGGGCCACAAACCAGCTGCTGCGAGAAATGGAGGCTTCTTCTATTTCTTCCTGCACGTCGTGAGACACGCTTATCATGTGAGTGCCGTGCAAACACCTGACTCGGAGTACTAGCCATGTACTGACGGAAGACATCTGTTGATCTAGCAGTATTACAGCATCGTTCGCCTGCAGTCGACGGAGCCCCGCAATGGCTGTCTTACTCTAATTCGCCATGGAGTTTGCCACGGCCCCACTGGTGCCCCGCTCCCAGGCCCGGTTATTCCTGACGGAATCCGGCCAGGTCGCGCGCTGTCCACTCCTGCGGATGCGACAGGACATGGAGAAGCGTCCCCAGTCCCAAAAACCTCCACCTTATCACAGCCATGTTTAGAAGTTCCCATGACCTCTATGCTCGCCCCCTTAAAGCCCACAGCGTTCTCCCTGGCTTTCCCCCTGCCCTTTCGCCGTCATGGTGCTCTCAACTGACAACGATGACAAAAAGAACGATATCACTACCGTCGAGCGCGTCATCGATCCGGAGAAGCGGGCCTTGGCGGCCTCCCACTCGTCAGTGTCGGATGCGGACCAGTTGTCCGTGATCGACTTCGCAGGCGATGCGGCTCTGCCTCCACCGCCGGTGCTCACGAAGGAACAAGAGAAGCAGTTGTATCGAAAGCTCGACATGCGGCTGATGCCTATTCTCGCGCTGATGTACCTGCTGAGCTTCCTGGACCGAGGTGCGCGTGATCCAGTTAACCACTCGGGCCGGCTAACATCTCGTGCATAGGAAACATCGGTATGCATGCACTTCAGTGATTACAGACAGAATGTAGAGCGCAATTTCTTCCAGGGAATGCGAAACTGCAGGGTTTGACGACACAGTTGAATCTGGTCGGAAATCAGTATAACATTGCACTGGTGTGTAATCATGCCAATCGCATCTTTCCACCTTCTCATTCTCTCCATCTCTTCTAGACGATGTACTTCGTTGTAAGTAATCCACCGTACCTGAGACAGCACGTTCTCCGACTCAAAAGCACACAAGCCGTACTGCCTTTTTGAGTGCCCCGCCAAGTACGCATCTCCAGGACCTGAAAGAGCACCGTCTTGCTGACATCTTACTGCCGTAAATCCAGCCTCGTTTTGAAGCGTTTCCGCCCGTCTCGCTGGCTCCCCGCTATCACCATCGCCTGGGGGACGGTGATGACTCTCATGGGTCTCGTCAAAAAGTCCGTCCTCTATTGCCTTCTCTCTTCCATTCGCCACATCTAATACAATCCACAGTTACCCACAACTCGTAGGCGTCCGTGTCTGCCTTGGCGTCGCCGAAGCAGGCCTCTTCCCTGGTGTCGTTTACTAGTGTGTCCTCTCTTCCCTCGAGTCGCCTCAGGAGCAGGTACTCAGCCCATACGTGCGCGACAGTCTGACGCTATGGTACCCGCGTGCCATGCTGCAGTTCCGAGTCGGCATCTTCTTCGGCGCGGCATCACTCGCAGGCGCGTTCTCCGGCCTGCTGGCGTTCGGGATCTCGTTCATGAGCGGGACGGCAGGGCTGGAGGGCTGGTCGTGGATTTTCGTGCGTGCGGTCATCTCGGCTTTCGCATAGCTACAGCTCATGTTTTCTCCCAAGATCCTGGAGGGCATCGCGACTGTCCTGGTTGGCATCCTGGCGCTGTTCGTAATGGTCGACTTTCCGTCCACTGCAAAGTTCCTTACCCCTGAAGAGAAGTCCTACGTCATCTGGAAGAAGAGTGCGTGTGCGCAGAGGAGGACTGATGGCACAGCAGATACTTATGGGCGGGATCTCTAGAGTACGACAACTCGTCCGTGGGCGAGGAAGAGCGCTTCGCCCCGCGCCACATCTGGGCCGCCTTCAGCGACTGGCAAGTTTGGCTGCACATCCTCGTGTACATGTCCGTCATCGGGCCGCGTGCGTACCCACTTTCTTTCCTTTTCCGCGTGCCGGACTGATGTGCGCCTAGTCTACGGCATCTCGCTCTTCCTCCCGTAAGTACCCTGCAACCCTTCTACATGGCGGGCTGACCCACGTTACGCGCAGGACGATCATCAAGACCTTTGGGTTCACAGACGCGATCAGCAACCTGCTCACCGTGCCGCCCTACGTCTTCGCCAGTGCGCCCGCCGCTCCTCTCGCTTTTACACTACTGACGGGAAGGCCGCAGCGATCACGCTCTACACTTTCGCGATCTGGTCCGACCACATCCAGAAGCGCTCGCCGTTCATCCTGGCAGGCCTGTGCATGCTGCTCGTGGGCTTCGCGATCAACATCGCCGACGTGCCGTCCGGCGTGAAGTACTTCGGGACGTTCTTCTGCGTCGCGGGCTCGTACGCGAGCTTCCCGGGCGTCGTCAGCTGGCTCGGGAACAACCTCGCGGGGCAGTACAAGCGCGGCGTCGGGATGGCGCTGCACATCGGCATCGGCAACTTCGCGGGCGCGATCGCGTCGAACGTGTTCCGCACGCAGGATTCCCCGCGCTACGTCCTCGGCCGTGCGTGCCCTCTCGCCCCTCCCTCCTACTCGCTGACTGACTGATCGCCCTCTCCGCTTGGCGTGTGCTCACCCGGTACTGACGTGGTGCAGACGGCATCATGCTCATGTTTGTCGGGATCGGCTTCGTCGCGGCGCCGACGGTCGTGCTGCTCTATGCGCACATCAATCGCAAGCGCGAACGCGTGGTCGCGGCGGGCGGGGGCCAGCACAGCGCGAAGGAGCTCCGTGCAATGGGAGACCGTGCGCCCGATTTCAGGTATATGTACTGAGGTGTCGGCGGTGGTCTGAGCAGATTGTAGGATAGAGTTTGTCGATTGTATGAAAACCTGAAACATGATCGCCGTAATGGTCGAGGATGGGGAGTGTTCAGCACGCTAAGTTCGTTCTTTGCTTCACCCCTCTCGTGCTGAACAGCTATATAATACATGACATTATTGCGTACGTGCAAAGACCTACAATGGAGTGATTACGCGGCCGAGTATCTGCTGTGGTGTGCGCATATTATTCGACATTTCTACGAAGAGAATGTTGAGGGAGCTGAACACTTACACAAGTGAGTTGATTGGACAGTCAAGGGTATGGCGAGACAGCCGCCAATGTAAGACGAGTGGAAGGGGGGCGACTGACGAAAGCGGAGATGGAGTCGAATGAGTCCAAAGCGACGAGAACAGAGCTTGAAGTTTGAAAAGCCATGCACAGACAAGAATCCCAGGGACCAGGACCAGCTCTGCGGAAGGGTATGCGAATCTGAACATCAGACAGGCCGGACGTCAAGGTCGGGATCCGGCAAAGCAGCCACCTCCCTCGCTCGTCGGCCAGCAGCCTCATTCCACTGCCGAGGAATCAGCCAGAACAGCGCCCGTATCCCCCTGCCCTCCAAGCGCTTCACCTCGTCGCTGAGGGCCTCCCAGAGATCTCGGTTCTGCACCGGCTTCCCCGCGGCGGTGCGGCAGCCCTTCTGCTCCCACTTCCAGACCCGCTCTGCGATGCCGTCGACGGTGTAGTGCGAGCTCGTCGCGACGACGACGCGTGTGAAGCCATCGATATACCATTCGCAGCGCCGCAGCGCGGAGAGGGCGGCACATAGCTCCGCCCTGAGGCTCGTCAGAGGGTAGACCCGCCCGTCCCGTCCGTAAGGCCCGGCCTTGTACGCCTCGTTGACCCTCGGCTTAGACGGGTGGCGGACAACGGCGCATCCCATGCGCGCTGCATTCTGGATGTACACGCCGTCGCAGTGGATGAGGGCCTCCTGGCCGTTCGTGCGCCGGACGTAGCGCGGCCCGTGCAGGTGCCAGTCCTGCGGGACGAAGAGCGCGGTGGGATGATCTGAAGGGTGCGGCGGGACGAATCGACGAGCTCGGTCGGGGGAGTTGTAACGAATCCGACGTACGGAGGCACCGTGCGCTCTCCGGAGGAAGGTAAGTTCGGGAAATTGTATGGCGCATCTCACCATGTCTCGACTCTCGTCCGTTTTGTAACATCGAGCTTGTTCAGGCTTGTTCTACCTTGATCGTCATAACGCTCTGTGACCGAGATCGTGACGCGAGTGACGCGGTGGTGTTTACGGATGTTTGTACTGCCACGTCTGGATGCGCTGTCGGTATCTCCTCTACCTGTTAGCTTACCATTCTCTATTCTTCCCCTCATCCAGCTTGTTTCCCTGCCGCTCCTTGACGGTCCTGTAAAGTCATGAGCGGGTGTACGTTCTCTGTATAATCTTTCCTCGACCGGAAGCTGACGCGCACGAGCAGTCCGGTTTTTGAATCTCGTCCGACCTTTTCTCCCCATCCTTCCGGAGGTCTCGTCACCCGATCGCAAAGTGCGTTTGCTTGCTTTGCGTGCCTGCTGTGTGTTGTCTGACACCCCATGTGCAGGTCCCGTTCAACCAGAAGGTCCTATGGACAGCTGTGACGCTCCTCATCTTCTTGGTCTGCTCCCAGGTCCCCCTCTACGGCATCATGTCCTCCGACTCTTCTGATCCTTTCTACTGGATGCGTGTCATCCTCGCATCCAACCGAGGGACTCTTATGGAACTCGGAGTCAGCCCCATCATCACGTCCGGAATGATCATGCAACTCCTCGCTGGTGCCAACCTCATCGAAGTTGATTTCTCCTTGAAGGAGGACCGTGGACTCTTCAGCGGCGCACAGAAACGTGGGTCCTTCTATGTTTGGCCATGAGCACCGTTTCCTGACAAGCTACAGTCTTCGCTCTCATCATCTCGCTTGGTCAGGCGACCGTATACGTGTTGACGGGTCTGTACGGACAGCCTCGCGACCTCGGCGCCGGCGTGTGTCTCTTGCTTATCATCCAGCTCGTCGCTGCCGCCCTCATCGTTATTCTCCTCGACGAGCTACTTCAAAAGGGCTACGGCCTTGGCTCTGGAATTTCCCTCTTCATCGCGACGAACATCTGCGAGTCCATCGTCTGGAAGGCGTTCTCACCCACAACAGTCAACACCGGCCGTGGTCCCGAGTTCGAGGGCGCTGTCGTCTCGCTCTTCCACCTGCTTTTCACCTGGAATGACAAGGGCCGTGCTCTGCGTGAGGCCTTCTGGCGCGAGCGTCTCCCCAACGTCATGAACCTTGTCGCGACTGTCGCCGTTTTCGCCGTCGTCATCTATCTCCAGGGCTTCCGCATCGAGATTCCGGTCAAGTCGAACAAGTTCCGTGGCCAGCGCGGCACCTACCCCGTCAAGCTCTTCTACACGTCGAACATGCCTATCATGTTGGAGTCCGCGCTCACTTCCAACCTGTATTCCGTCTCGCAGATGCTGTCGTCTCGCTTCCCGGACAACTTCTTCGTCAAGCTGCTCGGTGTGTGGGAGCCCTTGGAGGATTCGCCCCAGTTGGCCGCTATTTCGGGCATCACGTACTACATCTCCCCGCCCCACACCCTGCACGCCGCTCTGACGGACCCCATCCACACCGTCATCTATGTCATCTTCATGGTCACCGCGTGCGCTGCCTTCTCGAAGACCTGGATTGAGGTGTCGGGCAGCGGGCCCCGCGACATTGCCAAGCAGCTGAAGGACCAGCAGCTTGTGAGTACGGGTCTTTATCTTCCCTCGTTATTGTCTAACGCGTCGCAGGTCATGGCCGGTCACCGTGAGGGATCGATGTACAAGGAGCTCAAGCGCGTCATCCCGACCGCCGCTGCGCTCGGTGGTGCCATCCTTGGTCTCCTGTCTGTCACCGCAGATCTCATGGGCGCAATTGGAAGCGGAACCGGTATCCTCATGGCCGTCACCATCATCTACAGCTGTGCGTATTCTCTTATTCCTGCTGTCTTGACTTGCGCTGATCCAGAAGCGAAAATTTTCAGACTGGGAGATCGGGCAGCGGGTACGTTGTTGAGGCATCAAGTTTTTTTTCCACCATTGACATGCAATGTTTCTTAGGAATCTGGGGGACCTGAGATGGCTGCTCTCGGCGAGTTCATCTAAGGGAGCATTGAAGGGGGCGAGGACGATGACCGCTTGCGAGCGATAAAGTATAATACTAGCAGTCGCTGGAGACGAGGTTGGTAATGTATCCGCTGGGTGCTCGGGCTATCCCTATTATGTTATGCGCGAGTGAGTTGTGGAATCAAAAGCGGACGGCCGTTCCTTCCCTACGCCTGCACCGCTCAGCGACTCGCCCCAGTGATGGATCGATTGTTCAGCACGTATGAACTGTTCTGACTCTCGCGGACTACTAACTCGGATTGGCGATAGTTGACATAGCCTTTCAGGTTGTGGATCCTGTCCCACGTCAATGCTGAAGACGATGCAACGAGACCTGCAGCCAAAGTCGATCTTGGCGTCCCACCTGCGCACACTCCCAGTCATTCGACGTACTCAGTGCCAGCTTGCTGGGGGGTGGTGTCGGTGACGCGAATGACGAGAGCGCGGTATCACGTGTGCAGACGCGTCGTGGAGTCTGTCGCTCGATCGCGCCGACGTCATCGTGCGTTCAGCCCGTTTCCCTATATAAGCTGGCGCATGAGACGGAGGGGCTATAATCTCCCTCTTCCCTCTCACCAACAACGATGGACAAAGCAACATCCGTAATCGCCGCGTTCGAGGCCGGCAAGCTACCTTCACAGAAGCAGACGAATGCGTGGATCGACTACTTCCTCCAGTCCGAACTTATTCAGGTCGAGCAGTCCGCGAGCGGCGGCGAGCTCAGCGCCGACGGCAAGAAGCTCGCCAGGGATGTGCGCGGAATTCTTGACGCTTACAAGACCTACGCAGAACACAAAAATGGTGCGTTGCTCTGCTTGTCAAACTTCGTCTGACCTGACCAGTATACAGGAGACAACGTTCTTCAGGAGGCCCTCTGGCATCTGAGCCAAGCTGACATCAGCGCCTCATCTGTGGACGTCGACGTCCCCATGGACAAGACCGAAGCATCGCAAGACTATCGCGCGGTCGTCAACTCTCTCCGCAGCTCACTCGAGATTCTTTGGACAAGCGCTACCGCTGAGGGCTCTGGCGTCTTCTCGGACTTCGCCTCCTTCACACGTCTTTCCCTAGCGGACGCCGCCGATGTCGTCAGCGAGAAGGCCGGCCAGGCGGCGGACAGCCTGCGTGGCGTGGAAGATGAAGTTCAGGCCGGCGAACGTGACTCGATCGGCAGGAAGAGGAAGTCGGACGAGCAGGAAGAGGAGGACGCGGACGTGCGGGTCAAGTTCGAGCGAGGTATGGATAGCGCGAAGGTCGCCGGGTCCACAGTCATCGGTGCTGGCCAGAATGCGAAGGCGAAGGCAGAGGATTTGTCTGACAGGGCTCATGTTCGCCTGCACGACGCCGCGACCCGGGTAAGTCATATTCTTGGATTTGCAGCGTGTATACTGACAGGTTGACAGATTGCTAAACGCGCCCAAGACGATCCCGAATATCGCCAGTCACTCGATACAATCTTTGATTTGGTCCAGAAATGGATCAAGCTTGGTGGCGACACCGCCGCCGATGCCTCTCAGTCGACTTCCCTCGAATCATTCGTTAACGATCCAACTCCCGAGAAGCATCTGATCAAGGCACTCCGCCGCATCTCGAAGATGATCGAGAATGTTGCCGGGGGGAAGAGCCTCGACGATGTCTTCTCCGCGCTCCGCACTGTTGTCATCGACATCCGCAATGACGACAACCTGCAGAACTGGACGAACGATTTCCTCGCATTCGTCAAGAAGAACCTCGACAATGTTGGGCAAGTCAATTCCGCGGAGGTGAAGGAGGAACGCCGAGACTTGAAGCGCCGCTGGGGCGAGTTGACCGACGAGAATTCAGCCTCGGGGAGGAAGTGGAAGGAAGACTTCGCTGTCCTTCGCGAGCAGCTCGCGATCTTCCAGGATCGCATCGACCGGGATGCGGACCTTCAGGCGGTGCGCAAAGCCCATGGGAAATTTGGTGCAGACTTGCAAGACGTGATTGTCGACGCCGCCGCTTCGGGTTCAGCGTTGGCTCTGGACCAGGCGTCTTGGCTGTGGCAGGATTTCTTCAATGTGTATCTCCCGCGTTTCTTGGGCTTGTTGAAGAGCATCCCTATTCCACGGTATGTTGGTTGTATGTCTTCGTCGAAGTCGATCTAATTTCGCGCGCAGGACCGAGTACAAAGACCCAGAGACTGAGTTCATACTCGAGGATCTGGATATATCGTCGTTATCATTACTCCCTGGGCACGTCTACATTCGCAATATCACCGACATCGACATTTCCGCACCGGAGCACGCTGCCGCGACGACCGCTGTCGGCTCCCTCACCCACGTACATCTGAAGGGCCTGCAGCTGGCGCTGAAGGAGATCTCCTTCTACTACAACGATAAAACCGCGTCGTTGGGACCGGGCGAGTTCACCGGACTTGCCGCGGTGACGCTTCCGCCGCAGGGCGTTGATGTCGACATCAAGCTGCGACTGATTCCGAATACTCCCGAAGGGCTCAAGCAGCGCGAGCAGCGCGCTGCCTTCCATCGCGTCGAGCGCGTCGATATCAAAGTCAATGACGACGTCGAGTTCCAGGTCAGGAACTCCAATCACCCCGTCCTCCTCTCCGTCTTCAAACCCCTCCTCAATTCACGTCTTCGCGAGACGCTTCAAACCGTTCTGCGCGAGCAGATCCAGACGTCGCTCGAGTCCTTCGACGCGATTGCGTACGACATCTCTCGGCGGTCGGAGGTGTTCGCGGATGCGGGCCTTGGCGGCGGGCCGGCGCTCGCTGCCGCGTTCTGGAGCGAGATGGGCCGCCTGCACAAGATGCAGGGAGGGTTGTTCAGCGGGTGGCGCGCGACGGGCACGGGCATCGTGAAGGAAATGAAGTCTGAGAACGCCCAGTTTGCGATGGGCGCGGAGCCGCAGGTGCTGAGCGGGGAGAAGCGCGGGCCGAAGGGCACGCTCTCGGAGCCTTTGAAGGACAAGCTGCCGGAGATGGACGTGGATACAGGTGGCGCAGCGGACCAGGCGAAAGGAGCTGTCGGACAGGCCAAGGAGGGCGCGAAGATGGGTCTGCAGAAGGTGCGCGCGTTCAGAGATCTGGTGGAGGAGAAGCGCGAGCAGGAGGTACAGCGCTCGGGCTGGACGAGCTCTGCGTTTGACATCTGAGTGGGTGGGTCGTGTTGTGAACGTTGCTTTGATTGTTCTGGCGTCTTCTAGTTCACAATCCAATTGTATGTTAATGCACGCAACGTATACAATGCCCTGTATTTGTAAAAAATAAAAATAAAAATTGATTTTCAAGACTGCCGTGGTCAGTGTGAACAGCACTAAGAAGAAGCTGGTAAGTTTGTGCAGAGGTTATGTAGCAGATCCGGAAGGCGATTTGCATTCTCGATCCTTGCGCTTTGTATCAAAGTACCAGGCAAGCGGTTTCTTCTTTATTACAAGCCTAGTCGACGCAAAGTGACTTCACCTTATCATCTCGACTGAGCGCTAGCCTGCACTAAGGTGAATCGCGCAAGCCTCAAGAATCATATGAAATGGTCTGGTATTAAGCCCAGCTCGAGTTTTATCTCGACCCCTTCGCGATCTTTACCATACAGCCGCAGCTGACGCATCTGTATGGAAATGGTTGGTCATTATGCCTGGTTAACAACGACACACACTCACTGGCACTGTCACTCCAGTATCGTCGACATCTATTCGCGAGAACTCGGAGGAGTAGCGCGTCCATGCGGAGTCGCGTAGCTGAGGCTCGGGAAGCGAACTTTTTTTCTTATCATGTTCTGATTCTCTAATCGCTTGATATCTCGACCACCCTTTGTATACCCCATTCGAACCTTTCGTCCCGCAGGTCGGGACACCCGATTCGTAACGCTTTACCTACACGATGCTCGTTGGATATGAATGTGGATTACTGTAACTAAACCAAAATTCAATCCAAGACTGGTTCTTGAATGTTACAGGGCAGACTAGGGCAGAGTGTTGTGATTCCCGAGTGTTCTACGGGCAGACGCGACTGTCAACGGACGAGCGTCGACGAGCGCGACAGCATCACGTGCTCAGATTGAGATGCCACGTGCTGCATAGCCCTGGCCGACGGAAAACCTTATCCTCTCGTCGACATTACGACCCACCAACGCCCTTCGACGTCGACGCATCCTCTCAAACTTCAACAATGGTGAGTCCACGATCGATGCTAGCATGTCGAAGGGGCCTCGCGCCCTCGAGAAAGCGAGCAGAAGACGTTCAGGCGGTGGATGGAAGGACCGCCGGCCGGATGGAGCACTCTGCAGCGGACACTGACTCGCCCTCTCCCAGGCCAACGTCGAACTCGCATCCACATACGCCGCCCTCATCCTCGCCGACGACGGCATCGAGATTACTGTGCGTGCACCCCGCGCCTCGACAGCCGCTGTGGCCCTGACGCCCCGTTTTCCGGCAGTCTGATAAAATTGTTGCGCTGACCACCGCCGCCAACGTCGAAGTCGAGCCCATCTGGGCAACGCTGCTCGCGAAGGCGCTCGAGGGCAAGAACGTGAAGGACCTGCTCTCGAACGTCGGCGCCGGCGGCGGCGCACCCGCAGCCGGCGCGGCGCCCGCTGCTGCTGCCGGCGGCGCGGCCGCGGCTGCAGAGGCACCGGTAGAAGAGAAGAAGGAGGAGGAGAAGGAGGAGAGCGACGACGACATGGTGCGTTTTTCAGCCTGTGAGGAAGCGAGGTGCGGTGTGGCTGACGGTGTGCGGCGCAGGGCTTCGGTCTGTTCGACTGAGCGCCGTCGGCTGTTTCTTCCCTCTTTTGCTTTGCATCGCGCTGTATTTCCGTCCCTATCGCACTGCATATACAAAATTAGCATCGCGCCCGCTTTGCTCGCGCTGTAATTCGCCTCGACGAGGCTGGCTGAGCCTGCGGCCGACGAGATGGATGTCAGTGACTCAGTGCCAGGTTGTCGCGTGCCTGTGCTGTTATGACTCGGCGCGGCCGCGACTGCCCTCGAAGCTAACGTTTGCGATGGAGACTGTGCGTCAACGACGGCCGTGACTCATTGCGCATCGAGAAATATCAGCCGGAGTCGCAAAGCACGACCCGGTGACAAGCCGGTGAGCGTTATGTAAAGGCTATCTGCTCCACAACACGAAGCAAGGGCGGTCCAGGGAGGTAGCCAAACAGACCGGCCGCGGTTGCACCACGCACCTTGGTGTCTGAGTAGCTTATGTAAAGTAGTACGTGTTCCGAGTGAAGGATCAAAACGACACGAATGACCGTGCGCTCAGCGTATCGTTGGTTTAGGGCGGGGGCGCCGGCTGGCTCGCTG
>MU277294.1:50885-63441 GCA_022160305.1 Artomyces pyxidatus | reverse complement strand
ATCTCTATGCACAGTTCATGTATGCCTGCAGGACACGGGCCGTCAACGAGCGTGATCGCTGCAGACAGGAGATATACCCTCACCTGGTTCAACACGCACAGGCACGCAAGACTTTAGCCTGCTGCCCAAGTCCGGCTTGCTGCCTGACCTCTATGATCCGCTTTTTGACCTCCTGGAACCACTCCGCCGCCTTCGTCGCCCTCTTCTCCATCTGCTGCGCACCGCTAACCTCCTTTCCTCGCTCTTCCGTGTGAGTCAGTTCATGATGTCCTGAGCACCCTGGAACAGATCTCCCATGCACTGCAAGACCTAAATCATGTGAAACCAGGACGACGTTCCGGAGTTAGATTCGCGGATAAAGTGAACCTTTTTCGCCAGGCACGCCGACGCATAGAACGTATCCTCGTAAGGCACATCACCACGATCCTTCAACTGCCTTCCAATCTGCTCCCGTGCGCCAATGAACGTCACACCGTATACTGTCGTCATGACCTATGCAGCCAGGGACAAGACTCAGGAACGAACCAACGTACACCATGGCATGATAGCGACGTACCGTCTGCTTCACCACCTTCCGAGCAACCTTGCCTGTGAGCATCTTAGCGTACTTGACTTCCTTTGTATTGCCGCCCTTCTCGAGGTCGTCCAGGATACGCTTCTCAACCATGTTGGCGACGTAGGTATATACTTCCAAGGGCCGATCGGCCGAGTCAGGATTGACCTGTTTTTGCGCCCCGAGTGTCTCCGCTCAGCGCCGCATAATGTTGCAGGCCATTGCAAGTGCCATCCCGGTGAACCGGGAAACGGCACTCGTACGCCGTTGGATTGGGCGACTCAAGCGCAGCCTTCAGTTCCATGCAAGCAGGTAGGCACTGCCACGGATCATCAGCTTTCTGCCACCATCCGCGACCCTATATAGCCCACACGTCAGTACATTGCAGTGTTTATAGTGGGACGTGACTCACATCGAGGGGGTGATCGGCGCTGTCGTAGATTTCGTCTAAACGCTCGTGAACAAAGGTCACCCGCTCGTCAAATGTCCTTGTCGAAGCCATATCAATTAGCCAAATGGATCTTTAACCACCGGAGGCCGCGCTCCCCCAGAGGCTTTGCCTCAGCGAAGAGAAGTATGCCACGACTGAGATCGTCACCGATACGATTCAAGTGGGGAGGGATAGGGTATGCGCGACCACGGAAGTCAAGATTATGCGGGAGGTAGATGGTATCCCCAAGGAACTAAGATGACGTCAATTCAAGAAGTGCAGACCAGAAAGAGAGACTTTTACTGCTCGCGCGATCTCAATCTTGTAATTGACACTACACCGCTCAGAGTGGTTGTTGGCCCTATTCTGTAGCCACACATGCTGGCGCGTGAGATAGACCGTGCGCGCCTTCGGGTCAATATCCACATCCTCAGGCTTAAGTTGGTCAAAGACAGTAGGCGGGAGCTTGCCCAACCTGTGGCCCGGATTCCAGACCTGCAACACGACATCGAAGATTCGACGATTGACCTGCCACGGAGTAGACCCAAGAACATCGAGACCAGCAAAGCGAGCTCGACATTCCCTTCTGCGGAAGCATGCTTGAGATACGCTTGTTGTTCCTGTGAATCCTTAAACCGCATAGCGGTGCCTGAAAGGATCCAAGTTAAACTTTTCACGCGAGGAATTGGATCAGGATACATACTTGGGTTATACATATAACCACCTTCGTTGTAATTCAACCAAGGCCTCGGTTTAACGAGCATAGGGAGATGCCGGGGATGCAGAGTCTCCCTCAAACCGTCTTTCGCCAGCCTTTCAGACACCGTCGGATTAATCTTGATCACACCGAGCCTGTAGCCTCTCAGATACTCGTACGAGTGCGAAAATGCCGGCTGCTCCTCTGTCACGGGTTCGCCGGTCATCTTGTCCGTGGCAGTCCGGATCACGTTGGCCACCTCCATGAGACGGTCGACCAGGAAGCTACCCACGCGCACGCGCACAACCTGCGTCCAGTCGCTCGTCCACTCGTCTGCGTCCTCCATATACTTGCGCGCCGTCACGCGCCGCGCATGCAGGTGTTGATACGAGAGACGTGAGAAGTAGCCTTTGTCCGCGATGCGACCCAGAGGGATCGCGATGTTGTTTTTCCTGCACATTTCGGCCTTGTACTCCGCTTCCACTGCCCTTCCGACGACAATGAGGGCCCGTGCCGTCTTCATACCCTCGGAGACGCCACCAGTTCCCTGCATACGCATGATCTCCAAGATGATAATAAGAGAGAGTTTCTCAGGCTTGATGAGGGATACGAAGGGACCAATTCGAGTAGCCTGTTTGTTGGGCACTAACGAAAAGATGAACAACGTGCACAGAATGACGAAAGAGGCATGCACGCAGACCAAGTTGTGTTTCTTCCTGAACAACGAGCGCGATGTCTTCTTTCAGGTGCACCTGTAATTTTTGATGTCAGTCCCATAACCACTGCTGTAGGGCCGGCTGCCTATATCCTTTGTTGTCAATGCCTAACTCCTGGAAGATCTCCGCCTGACGTCGGAGCCGCTCGACCGCTACGTCGTACACAGACTCTTCAAGAAGTTTCTGACGAGCAGCGACATCATCCGTAAGCACTCGCCGAGCAAGAGACACTTGGGCGAGGTGCTTCCACAAGACTTCAAGAATGGGATCTCTGATTCTTCTGAGTCGGAGACACTGCCATCCTCCTTGGTGATTTTCTATATATGAACACAATGAGTGCCTTGAAAAAATGCGAAGGAAACTGTCGGCGAACCTTTCGAACGGTAACAGGCCTCGCTTCCGGGATACTGTCGACCGAATCCATCCGGCTACCCAGTGCTTCCGCCTGACCAAGTTCCGTCACGACCTTTGAAAGGTTAATCCGACACCACCATTGTCACCGATAACTGGCGGTCGATGACGTCGCGAAGAAGGTCGGTGGGTGTAGTCTGGGTGATCCCTGGAACGATAGTTGGAGAGTATTCTGCGAAGAATCTGAAATACGCGTCAAGACGCGTCCTCGGCACATAGGTAGTCTTACTCACCTCATCCAAGCTAGGAGGGCAAGCGTATACGTGCCTGCTGTTGGATTGACAGCATCAGAACTAGACTCCATGACGTCGAAGAGATCCCAAAAGTCTTCCATCCACAAGGCCTTCTTGTGCCGTTCGTTGGTTGTCGCGAGCTGGAGATAGGCCTGTAAAAAGTATTATACAGACCAGGGTGAACGTCGGAGTTCTTGGTGCGCATTTCCTCGAAGATCTCCTTGGCTCTAATACGTCATACGCGTTGTGAAGGCATGCATCCATGACAGTAAGAAGGTCACACATAGACGAGTCGGTGAAAAAGGCATTGTCTGCGGAAGACTGCTGGTCTTGTGGCAGGGGAGTTGGAAGAACGGTGAACGGCGTCCGTGTCTGCAAGAAGGATCCCATATCGCTGATAGCGGCATCCCCGTTTATAGGCACCGAATGCTTGGGCGTGGCAGGGAGGAATTCGGGCGGGGTAGTTCGCGGGTGGAATGGCCGACGTGGTCTCGAAAGCCTGCGCGTTCACGCGTTTTGAGGGGGTGGAGTAGAGGCGAGCTGGCCGGGGAAGACGTTGCCTCGAGTACGACAGTAAAGTCGTCTCTAGCTTTTGGCGCGATGGGCGTCTGCTGAGCGGAATCATGTTGGTCTTCCCTGGTCGATCTTGTGACTTTGAAATCGCGTCCTGACATCTCTCGACTATCCTATGACCAAACCCCTTCAAATTCGACTATCCCATGACAAGACTTGACCTTTCGTTTTTACTGAGAGGCACCGCTCAGCTCTAGATGGACGGCGTGTTGAAGTCGCAGCATCAGGATTAGCGTTGAACTTTGCAAGGGTGGGCCCTGGTCTGTCCCAAGCCCATCCATCCCGTCTCCATCTTCATCCGTCGCTTCCAACGCCCATCATCTCTCCCAACCCTTCCACTCCGTCGCGTCGCGTTACTGGCTGTCGGCCACAGATGGAGTGTCTCGATGGCTGAAGAGTCGTGGTAGTTCACGAGACAGGGTGAGTAGAGGGAGGACAGGAGTAGGAACGAAAGCCCGTGTCTGTGTAGTCGGCATGTAGCGATACGTGGATGCGCGTAAGCCTTTTGTTGTTGAGTCTGCTGGGTGCACTGAAGAAGGGTGCCGGCATCGCAAGCATTTGTGTATGGGGTCCAGTAAGTGTGTAGGCTGGTAGGTATGAGGACTGTGCTCTGGATCATGATCGCCGTAACTATCAGAGATTCGGAGCGAATCAAGACAGATCCACGCCAGAGAGACACGATTGCGTGGCTGGGGTCGTCGTCGTCACCATCTAGTAACGACTCGGACGTACAGTTGTACCTGCCGCGAGAGCAATCCATCAAAAAGGAAAGAACCCAGAGGAGGCCCGTAACAACGCACCGAAGCCAATTCCATGTACCGGTACCACCAGACTACTCAGATATCTCCTATTGATCTCGACGCCCGAGTCACAGTGAGAGGAGGGTCATTGAGAATCAAGAATTCGCTCGCGACCTCCGACGGCAGCTTCCTCGCGAGTGACCATCCCATCCGTACAGTGCTCGGATCCCCAGGTCGAATGTGTTCGTCGTGTTCGTCATGTTCGTCGTGTTCGTCGCGTTCGTCGCGTTCGTCGCGTTCGTCGCGTTTGTCGCGTTCGTCGCGTTCGTCGCGTCCCCGGCTGCAGGAACGCGCACAATTGCATCAACCCAATCTCGAGTCAGATCTCCTCCGGCGTCGAAACGGGGATAGACTCACCTAAGACCTTGAATAAGTGCAGAAGACACATCGCAGCCGGTAAACTTGCGTCGGGCCAGCTGGCAGCAAGACCGTGCATACCCGTACCCACGGCGGGTCCGAGGAGACCTACCGCTCATACCCGTACGCAACGTGCTCATCACCAGACCTGCACAGCTCCAGTCCCGGAAAATTCAGCGCCCATTCGGAGTTGCCCCGGGCGTCGTAGGGAAGTGGGGTGGCGTGCGTAGTCGCCGAGGGGCCGAGCTTTCGCTCGCGTTCGCCGGGTGCGGTGCATGGGGCGGTCGTCCGCGGCTGGTGAAAGTAGTGGAGCGGGCGAGGATCGTGGCTCTGTGTAGCCGCCGCTTGTACAGGCTATGCCACGGAGACGTACATAGGGAGGACGGCGGTGGCAAAGCGATGGAGACACAGGGGGGCGAGCTCGAGCCAAAACAGGGAGCTCACCGGGTTCACTTGCACTCCTTATTCCGAGTCCTCCCTCATCATTCGACCTCTCGCCGCAATCAGGAGCTGATGGCAACGACGAGGATAAAAAATCTATGAGCCATATACTCGTTATTCAAAGAGGGGGCTGGAATGTCGCGCACGCACGATCGATTTGCGGATGGCATCGATGGAGAGCGGACGAGGCGATGATGCTATGGAATAGTGTTTTTTTGGGAGGTTGCGAGTGAGAAAAACACGTGTGCGGTATACCTGTGATGAGGAGAATGAGGAACTGTAATATTGAACGCGAAGAAAGAGGAAGAAGGAAGGAGGTGACGACAGCCGCAACGCGAGGTACCAGTGTGCCTCTATGATGCCAGCGGGCAAGTTTAGGGTCACGGTAGTGTTGGACGCGTCCGAGTAGTCGAAAAATGTAAATCAAGTTCGCAAGAGTTTTGAGGATTTTTTGTCGGAGGGGAAGTACGCGTGTCTTGCCAAGCTTGAGCCTGAGAGGTCTGATGCGTCCATGGGGGAGTCTCGGGCCGGCGGCCTCCGTTTTCGTCGGACTCTCGCCTTGCGTCGTTCATCATGATATAGTATACGGCCCCTCAGACTGGCACCACCTGGTCCCTTTTTATCGGTGGTCATTCTCAGCAGTCGTACGCCGCAACGCGTCTCATGCCATGTGCAGAGACGGCCAATCTCACTTGAACCCGGGTCCAGCCAGGCATCATAGAAGGACAGGATGATGCTTTTGCACTGATATAATATTTCCTGGGGTGTCGCTCAAATCCCGCGACCGAACATGCTTCAGAGTGCATGTCAATGAGCACCATCTGTACAAGAACGGCATGCTGACGTTCTTTCCTGTCTAGCCCGACATTTCACGAAGGGCACGGTCACGTATCTTCGATTGATCTTCAAGAGAAGAACACATAGATCAATTCAGCGAAGATGACAGGGCAAGAGCATCCAGATGGACTCGTACCACATAGACAGCAGATTCGCGATTCACAAGCTGCACACCGTACCTCGTCACAGGTAAGTTCATCCTGCCTACACATTTAGAAGGGGGTGTCGTCTCACAAGACACTCCAGGGTGGTCCTACATTCTTCAAGAATCAAAGAACCGACCATACACGAGAAAGAACGCACCTATATCACAGGCGCACTCGCCGACATCTTCAACGGCAGTGCCGAGCACCGCTGTCACTTTCTTTCTCAACTACTTGCGGGCGATCTGGTCCTCTTCATGTTGATACACGAGGCGGAGAGAGATGGCAAGGGAGCTCTGGAAAGGTTTTCAAGCCCGCCTTGCCCAGGCCGCAAGTGCTGTGGGAATACATATGAAAGCACGCAAATATTATGTCGAGGAATAAGGCTCGTCACTCCCGCCTCCTCGCCCTTACGATGTGCGTTTTCTCCTTCTGTTACAGGCAGGGACACCGGGGCACGCCTCGAGTCGCGGCGATGGCCACTTTCCGTAGCCGATCTCGAGTCGTCACGAAAGGAAAAGGTGAGTACATAACTGGGAGCAGCTATTGATCAGCTCGTGAGCTTGGCACAATCAGGGCTAGTACCCTGTCTCCATCCTGATGTCCTTCAGACAGCCACTGGTATGCTCTCGGATTGAGTCCGCGGGTGACTCGTCAGCGTCGAGCACCCATCACGGGCCCCCTGACTTTCAAGTTCCTCATCCCCATCCGGCGGACACCACCCCGCTGGAGGGTCGTACTGTACGTGTGTCTTTTCGTCTTGAGAGAGAGCGGTTTTTACTCCTTCCCTCTGGTTGGTTTAGGTCGGACACACCTTCACAACCCTGGAATGGCGAGCGGTCGGGGTAGCGGTTAATCCCCCTGATGAGAGAGCTCTCGCAGGCTCAAACCGCGCCCATATTCCGTTCCCGTAGCGATCCTATGTCAACCTCCAGGACATCGACGGTCGACTGCAGTAGCAGTGACGCATATGGTCAGCCCAGCTCGAGCTCGGCTGGACGTTTACTCGAGGCTCACAATGCCTTGCCAGAACCGGCTCTGAAGAAAATCATCGGTCTGGGTCTAGTTACCATAATCGCACACAAAAGCCCACAAGACGCCTCTGATCACTCGCCCGCTCGTTTCAACCAGCTCAGTTGGAGAAGACACATCCTCCTCGGTGTCGGACTGTTTGAGTTTCCTTCATAAAACATCAGTGTTCACCCCGACCAATAAGAAAGAACAGTAGCAGGACGGACGCGTGGTATGTTCTCCGAAGCTGTGACAAGGCGAAGCGCAGGTCGTCCGGGCCAACGAGCCACGTTCCTTCCTTCAATTTCTCCGCAAACTCTGACAACCCCGTCACTGCTGTTAATGATCACAGTCATAAACTGCATGCAGATAAAATCTAACTGAGACACGTACTGATTGCGCTTTCAGCAGGGTAGACATGGTCGAGGACCGATAGGAAGATGCTCCAACCCAGGCCAGAAACAATACTTCCAACGACTGCATTCTCTCGACTCCCGTGTCCTCCCGATTGTTCTAGGAGCGCAATGACTTTATCGAGCCTCTTGGACCCCGCGTTATTGGCGTAAGGCGTGTGGGCTGGGGGCCCGTGATTCAAGAGATTATGACCCTTGCTGTCGAAGTGCCCGTGGATGCTTTGGCCGGTCTACTCCCCACACTGAACATCGCTAGGGTTCTATTAAATAGAGCGATGACTTACTATCTTTCTCATCGCCACACTCGATGATGGGGAGTAGTGAAGAGCCGTCGGAAAGTGACGCGAGTCTCCCGCGGAACCGTGATTGTTTTTGAGTAACACATGGATGACTCGCTCGGTACCACACAACTCAAAGCGATGACTCGTTAGAGATTGCTATAATGATAGTATGGTGGTCAGACTGTTGCAAAAAATGTGTCGAAAATTTTTTGAATGAGCATTTTTTGAAACATACACGCATTTTTGGGACATACACGATTTCTTGATATAGACTTTCCCGATTGAAACACGTCAGCCACACCGTGCCACGCGTCCTCGATTCTTCCCGTCGCCTTTGCAGTGACTCTCTATATACAGTAACCTCCTCCGCTTTCCCCTTATCCTTCTCGTCCCTCGTTGTATCCTGTCCTCTCTCCGCGTCCTCGTCACCGCCACACTCTGCTGATTCACGATCCCTCTCCTTAGCGTTCGACTCGGCGTCGACTCGGAGTCTCCAAAGCCGACACGCGCCGTCATCGTGTCCGCCACACGTCCCTGCCGTCGTCATCGTCGTCACCGACAGCGTCGTCATCCTCATCGTCGGCCCGCCACCATCGTTCAGCTCCAGTTTTCGCAGTGATTGATTGTGAGCGGGCATGACGGGTGACGGGTGACGCGGTGACGGGTCGAGGGACACGAACGCGGTGCGTGCATGTCTCGTCTATTGGACTTACTCTCAAATCTCTGGTGTATCCTGCTCGTTGACAAGACGTCGCCACATGCGTCGTGCATCCGCCGCACCCGTTCCTCATTTCATGTTCGACGTGTCGCGTCAGCCCTCTCGGTTGCACCTACGCGCTCCGGCTGCACCACCACTCCCGTATAGTTTACTGGACTTCGAAAGCGTCTTACGCTCAGGCACAAGGCAATGTGATTGGATGCGTACGAGTAATTAATGAATTGAGGTGTCTGTGATTGCTAAAGATTGATAAATGCGGATGATGGTCTTACAGTAAATATGTGTCTGAATGAATTTGCGGAGAGACCGGGACAGGTTAGCGCGAGGTAATGAATGAAGGGTGACGAAAATAATCGCGAGAGCAGGCCGAAAGTATTGCACGGGACGCGCGGCGACGTCGACGCGAAGATGTTCCACAGCAAGGCCGGTTGGCGGGGCAGAGCGGAGTCGGTCCACGAGTCGTCGCGCAGGTCGCCGGCACAACCACGCCGCGCGGAAAGAAGACGTTCTGTGCTCGTGAATGCTTCGAAAAATGCTTCGAATCCATACCACCTTCGGAAGTACATCCCCTTGCGCCTGCCCAGCAGGGGCAGCTGAACGCGGCGCGGACGATCGCGACGGAGGGCGGAGAGCCTGGTGAACCCCACGCCTGCTGCATTTCCTCCTGGCCGAGATGCCACCCCCGGCGCGGCAAGGTCCGAACATTGCCCGCGGCGTCATAGCTTGTGAATCTCGCCGAGGAGTGGATCTTGTTTTACGGATACCGTCTTGCGATACTAAATCGGAAGAAGATATTGAAACGCCAGCGACGCGCCCGATATCGTGCCGCTGAGGCAGCGAGCGGGACTGCCCCGGCGATACCGCCGTTGGACAAGGGGAGCGCGGTGCACGAGGGGGGAGAAGTGGTGCACGAGGGGGATGCGGGGAAGCAGAGGTGCGCAACGTCCGTTTTGGGCAAATAGGGACGGTGCGCTGACGATAGGTCGGTGCCCATAATAGTCGACGTCTATGTGGGGGACACTGGGCCTTACATAGCGATGAAGAGTCCGCGTCAAAAAGTACTTATGAGGATCGTATCTGGCGAGAAGGGGTCACGACGCACCTGGATCGCTACTGATCATCACCGGTAATGGCTCTGCCTCTTCGTCATCGTCTGCGACGTCACTCTGTCAAGCACCTTCCCCAACGTCGCCGTGTGTCAGCTGCCTCTGATTCGTCCCCTTCGTCGTCTGACTCCAAGCTCAACTCCAATCTCGCAGCATGCACCTATTGGCACATCTCTGAGGTCACCGGAATGGATCTGGAGTGTTCCGAAACCTCCTTGAGATATGCTTACAGAGCCTCTCAGCTATTGACGAGGGGTAGTGACCCATAGATAAAAGCGAGACGAGATTATAAATCATCAGAGATTGTTCTATTGTACATACGCATGTGAGTTCACCGACGCCATCGCTGTTCCGACTCCAGGTGATCTATCGCGCTGCAGAGTAATGATCAAAATAGGTATATGATAAGTCGGAAACTATGGCTTACTCCTGAGCAACCTGTTTGAGGTATATCTTGGTCTCCTCGGATGATCCCTCAGGCCATTTCTCCAGGTTGTGTAAGAATGCAAGGCGAAAGTGGTCATGGGTCGCAGTGGGACTGGTCTCAGACGTATGACTGGAATCTGAGACAGGCTCCGGTGGCGGCTGGTCGTAAGCTTTTGGCCGCGCTGGCTTGGTCCGTGATTGTTCTATTTTTTTCAAGACAAGTTTCCCCTGTATCTAATGAGTATCAATCCTTTTCATATAGTAGAGATAACTGACCAATGTCGCCGACAAATAGACCATAGTGTCTGGAACACCATCTGCATAGCCGTTGGTGGTCCCCGTGAATTGCTCGAGGAATGGCTCAGGAAGTAGTTTTCGCGCCAGCTTGTAGGCCAGCGCAGGTGGCAGTATGCCATCGATGTGGGATGCCGTGAACCAGACCTCAACACAAATTAGGAGGTTTCGCATGGATGCAAGATCCTCATGTTTGATTTTCTGCAGAGACTATCATTTCAGCACTGACATGAATAGTGGAGTAGAGAATCTATACTTTATCGATCCAGTCCTCGTCCACAATAAAGTTCAGGTCTTCACTCAGCTTGAATGCCTGTGCGCTTACACGGGCACGATCATCCCAGTTGCTCCTGAGCCCATATGGGTCCGACTTAGACGAAAATAAAAGTTCACGCCATTTGTGGCGGACAGCTGCGCGCGAGACGGAAAATTGCGAGGTCAACTGCAATTAATCTTCAGCGACGCGAAGCTTTTGGGCTGAAAAGACTTACCATCTTTTCGAACTCTGCTTTTGTGAGCGCTGGAGCACGTGACGTCAGAACGACTGCAGAGCGGAGCTAGATGTGTCTATAAGTCGCTCACCGTTGAAGACCACTGGCAGTGTTCCAAGCGCATTATGAGGGTCATCCATAGCTTCAACGACGGCTTTCAGGGCCGTCTCCGTGACTACCAGTAATTGTTTGTCTTCGGCCTCGAGAGGAGCTTTGGATCTTGCAAATATAAGTGCGCACTCGAGCCAGAAAGCTCGTAAGGTGACGAGCGAAAGAGAAATCGAGGCCGCAAGGACCATCGGCTTGTCGGTTGCGGCAATCACCCAGGTTGGGTGCTGCGCAGGGGGAACACTGTCAGGGGGAGGCGTCGGACTATTTGCACGCCAAGTGGCATCGGACGGCACCCCAGCCGCTGTGTCAAAGCAATCATCAAGATACGCAGCAGAAGAAGCCAGGATGGTAGCTCACTCCTTCCTCGTGGCGCTAAAAAGATACGAAATCAGGATGATGAATTATATACGAGGAACTTTACTCACCGATTAGGCGCCTTCGGAAAACGTTACTCATGATCTGCAAAAAACACGTCGATAAGTTTTGGCACCGTGAAGATATGAATGAACGCACTGGTGATGAGACGGACTCGATCTGCCTGACCACTGGGAGCCCGCCGATCTGGGGGAATATATAGGCAACAGCACGCCAAGCGAGTGGCTGCCTAGAGACAGATGCTGCGGAATGGATGACGGGGGGGCCATGGCTGTCTGGACCGAGCGAAGGCTACGTGGACTTGCTGCGGGCTGAGGGCATGACGTGGATCCGGATGTCGACGAATCACGTTTCGACGGAAAAATCTATACAATGCCGTCACAATGTCAAACAAGCTCGGAGTGCTCGCGATTTCCGCGATACATCCATCACGTACATCGCAGGTTCTGGATAAACCCACAGGGTTTCCCAGCAAAGATAGCTGGAGCAGAAACCGAGAATCGAATGATACGAGACCCTCGCCTCTTCGAACTCCCATGATGTGACGATGTACCGTCTCAGAAGCCCCTCAAACGAGCGGGCCTATGATCCAGAGAAAAATGCGGCCGGTGAAATGTGCTCGGAAGTTCATCGAGGCAGAGGCTTCCTCGTTCTACTTTCAGCCATTCTCGTTTGCTGCCATGAGGCTGTGGTTCGCGCCGTCGATTGAAGGACACTCCCGGAACTCCGTGGAGGGTTCTCATTCAGCCCTGGAGATCCAGCGGGCGTGGATCGCTGCCCCGTTTCCTGGTCTCATCCCCGAGTCGTGGCGGCCCGACGGAACGTACTCCCCGCCCCCTCCCCCTCTCACGCGCACATCGAGATGACCCGCACAGCTTGCGCAAGGAGCGCCGCATCCGCCCCGAGTGCCACCGCGCGAGCGCATACCCGTACCCACAGCCGGCCGTGAGACCAAGAGCTGCTCATACCCGTACACGCGTCGCACAAGGCCCTCGGCTTTCGCCGCAGGATCACGCCGCTACCGCACGAGCGCATACCCGTACCCACAGCCGGCCGTGAGACCATGAGCTGCTCATACCCGTACACGCGTCGCACGAGGCCCTCGGCTTTCGCCATAGGATCATGCCGCTGTGGAATTC
>MU277294.1:0-11179 GCA_022160305.1 Artomyces pyxidatus | reverse complement strand
TCGAGTGTATTACATCGTTTGAGACATGGGTGCTATGTTCGCTAACAGGTTGTTACTACAGTTTCATCCGTGATCATGCAGTGCGCGGGGAAGACATTGTCGCGTGATTCGTCGTTCGAGTCAGGCCTTCGCAGCATTCGAAGCGGCGACTTTGCACACGGGTTTGTGCGCCTTCCAAGCAGACTTTTGGCTGACGATGTCTCGGTCAGTGGGTACACGACGCGCAGAGGGACCACGCACCACTGGGCATCACAGTAACGCACCAACTTACACCTAGGAAGAAGTATACAGCCGGTGCTCCCTATACGAACACAGTGGATGACACGACGCACCTCGAGCACATGGGCATCTTCTGATCTCCTAGTTTATCGCAGAACGCGCACTGAATCTGCGTCCTCCCGGTACCTCTGAGCAAGGCATCTGGCTTCGGTCGTGTGTCCTTCGTGCCTAACACCTTCTGCCTCAGTCCAGGCGGAGGCTGTTTGTCCATGTTTGACTGTGCGATGAGGTTGTCGACCCTCTCGAGCTCGCTTGGCAGAAGCGAGGGTACGAAGTTGTCTGCTGTGACGTGGAAGATGGGTGGATCGCGGATTGTCCCCGTGACTGTACTTTTCGGGTCCATGAAAACATCGGGTAAGTCCTTCGACGCAAATGTCGTGTACGTGGCGCGAACCCTGCCCGGAAATTTAGCTCGTGAGATAGCATGAACTGTAGGCCCCGACGGCTGTGCTCACCATTCTGGCTTGCTTCCGTAGTGGTAGAGGTAAGTCACCAGGGACATGAAGCGATCGGCGTGGTATTTCATGAGATCATCATAGTAGTGGTCATACATATTGCACCTGGGAGGGCCAAAACACATGACGAGGAGAAATCGCGTAGTCCTGAGATCAGTGAACACAATATTTCCCCAGTCCCTCTGAGCAACACGAATTCATACAACATCCCACTGAATGAACGTACGGAGTACTCACATCGCGTTTTGCTGCTGATCTTGCGATCTGGAAAATGTATTCATTAATATGTTCGCAGCAACAGCAGAGCCTGACGTCGACGAGCTTACCTCGTAATGGTATAATATGGGCACCCACTCATGTCGAACCCCGTCACTCGTCGATCCCTGCGTTGTAGATACCCATTCCGCGACCTGATCCACAACGTGCTTACGGGCATAGAAGTCTTCCTCGTACAGATCAGCCGCTCCCTCAGGGCCCCGCTCGAATTTACGCGATATGTCGATTTGATGTGGCCCAAGACTGCGGCATTGAAGAAGCTTCGTCGTCGCGCAGGTACCAGAGAGGTTGACAAACATCATAGGGTTGAAGCTAGGATCATGGTCAGTCGACCACACGACTGGAAGCCAGAGTGGAGTACAAAGGAGTCGCGGACGCGTACGCACAGGGGGGATCCGCCAAACGCCGAGTACGCGAAAGCTGCAGGATCCATAGCCATCTTGAAAACCTGGTTGGATATCGTCAACGTTGAAAGGTCGTCGCGGTATAAGAAAGAGGATAGAAAGGCCGATCGACAACATGCGGCGTGTTTATCTACTCTACCGGAAAGGGCCGAAGGAAGACTTTGCCGACAAAGGCTGTTCTCAAGCCAGATCCTTGCATTCTGCATGGACTATTCTGATGGACGTGAGGGCGCACACGTTGCGTGACCGGGTGACTTGAAAGATACTGCAGGACAAGTAGATGAGATTGCACAGCATGTGGCGCAATGACTGTCACGAAGTATACACAATCTCGCACTCGAACGTACGCTGCCTCATGGTAATTGACATTGCGCGCCACCCATGTCCATCATGCCTTTGTAACATTCGCAGCAACCTTGCAAACCGGCTTGTGTGCCTTCCAGGCCGCTTTTTGACTGCAGAAAGGTCAATGGTTAGACCACACTATGAACTGAACTAGACGCACCACGTAGCATCGCAGTACCGGACCAACTTGCATCTGGGGAACAGTGAGTGCAGATTCGACGAGGCTTCAGAAGAAACGGACCTGGAACACATCGGCATCTTCTGGTCCCCGAGCTTCTCGCAATAAGCGCACTGTCGTAGTACCTTCTCCTTACCCCCCATCCAAGCCTCCGGCTTCGGTCTCGCTTCCTTCGTCCCGAGCACTTTCTGCCGCAACGCGGGCGGCGGGAGCTCACGCGATGACTGCGCGAGAAGATTGTCGATCTTCTCGAGCTCGGCTGGAAGGAGCGACGGCACAAAGTCGTCTGCTGTGATGTGGAAGATGGACGGCTTGCCGGGCTCTGAGCCAGTGGGGACGTTGTTCGGGTCCATGAAGGAGACGGGAAGCACTTTCGAATCGGTTGTCGTATAAGTTGCGCGAACCCTGTTCTCGCGTCGGAAAACCCACAGCAAAGTAGGAAGGATCCACGTACCAGTTGAGTTTGTTCCCCTTGTGATAAACATAAGTCGCCAGTGACATGAAACGATCAGCTTGATACTTTGTCAGCTCCTCGTAGTCGTGATGGTAGGGGTTGCCGCAATCTAGACCGAAGGTTAGAACCAGCCCAACCGCGAGAACTTGAAGAAGAATCCGTACCGCACTGAGACGGGCCAAAGCACATGACCAGGAGAAACCGCGTCGTAGTCAAATCGGTGAAGACGATATGGCCCCAGTCCCTCTAGAGGCTCCGCGTCGTTAAAGTGCTTCGACTGCATGAAGGTCATAAAAAAACATACATCGCGCTTTGCCGCGGACCTCGCCACCTTGGAAACCGTGGTCATTCATCCAAAGCGATAAGGAACACAGAAACGGACACACCTCAAATTGATACAAAATGGGAACCCACTCTAACGGATGGCCTTCAGGGATGTTCTCGTCTGTATATTTTCCCACTTGATCCACGACATCCTTGCGCGCGTAGAAATCTTCCTCGGTGAGGTCAGGCGCAGCCTCCGGTCCGCGCTGGAACTTTCTCGAGATGTCGACTTGAAAGACACCGAAATTGCGACACTGGAGCAGTTTGGTTGTCGCGCAAAGGCCGGAAGTGTTCACAAACATCAAGGGGTTGAATCTGTACACAGATGAGTGGGTAAAAAGGGACGAAAATAGGACGCCAGACGCACCCAGGGAGTCCACCGAAGATCGAATGGGCGAACGCAGCGGAATCCATGGTGGTCGAGTCTGCAGGTCGTGGCCCGTGGGGGCCGCAGTGTTATATTCTGGCGCGAGGCAGGAACATCGATCGCATGACCACCGGATCGTCGTCTATCGTCGTTGTGTCACGTTCGCGCGGCAACGGCTTGACATGCTTCCTTCGTCGCGGATCTGACGCGTGTTGGTTATCCTGTCTTGGTCGCGGGAGACGGGCAGAGATGACAGACCTTGACAGACGGTCTTCAGAGAGTGCAAGTGAGTCTCTCGAGCGAGTCGTGGCCGCGCTGACACATACCGGTCGACTTGATACAACTCACTGTCACTACTCTGTCAACTTCATTCCTTCAATCAGAACAATCAAAGGTCTACCTACTTCTTCTCTGGCTGTCGACGTGTCTTCCCCGCATCTTTTCACTGATTCGCTCATCCCTTCTAACTTATCAGAGTCCATGCAGCGCTCTCACCTGCTTGCAGCCAACCTGCGGCCGTGGCCGCCTCCCTACTTCTCATCTACCGGGACCGCATTGCGGCACTAGCACTGCCTTCCTTCACCGCTCGGTCGTGTGTGCCAAGGAGATGTCAACAGTTGCTACTCTACCGGGTACGTGTCCTTAGCGCGTGAGCGGCCGCCGGCCATTGCTCGGACTGACTACTGCGAGCAAGACTATTGTCACTACTGCTCAGGCGGCTCTCACTCAGGCGGTGCTTCCTTGCGTCTCGCCCTCCTCGCCTTCACCACGTTGATGTGTACGATTGCGTATGTAGAGTAGTATGACCGAACACACTCTACCACCTGGCCAACTCCTCTCCGTTCCTCAGCGATCTAAGAATGTCTGTAGGCCTATCGATATATTCCGTAAAGACGTACAGCACGGAGAGCAGAGGACACAGTATGGACCCTGTCTTGCGCGCGGGGATCAGTTCCATTGCTTGATGCCCACTTCACGGAAGTCAAGACGTCAGTGAGCATGTCGTGTGCTGCAACCCCACGAGAGGGCGGACTAGTACGGCCTTTCTCATACTGTGCCGGTCTCGAGAGGCCCTTTCTCATACTGTGCCGGTCTCGAGAGGCCCTTTCTCGCCCGCGTGCTGGAGAGGAAGGTCGGCATGTCGAGGATCAAAGGGGAGTGTGCGACGGGATACATAAAATAGGCCAGCGAAATCTGGCCGCGTGCGCCGTGCTTTCTTCCTTACAAGGAGGTATCTGGGACTCGTTGATTCCGGTAAGATGTCAGGACTGCCGACGAAACTTCCCATCACATCTGGAAATAGTCAAACACAAGGGGCTTACTGTAATGCCGGCGGTAGCATACGCACACTCACCTGTTACTCAACAATATTTGGCAAGTCCACATTGAGGTCGCGCAGGATGACGGCTCCCGGGGTCATGGCGGCATTGCAGTAGCCGCCTTTCGTACATAATTCCCGGAGGGGCAAATGCAAGACCATCGTGAAAGATTCCTACAGCGGCAATTGCGAACAAGACGTGCTGCGAAAATTGCAACAAGGTCACTAGTCGAAGAGTGATATCCGTGTGGTTTTCCCGCCAGTCTCAAACTTGAAGTAGACAACGTTCTAGTAGGGGATCGTAATTCTTAACCTGAGAAACCGAGGTATGAGCGAATATTGGAAGACCGGTGAAAGAGAACAGGCGCAGATGTGGTTCCACGAGAACATGCCACAGCTGGAGGATTACTATCAGTTCGTCATTACTTTTAGAAGGAATATACAGCAGCATGAACGCTCAAATACCGAAATGCTTGCTACCACTTCGGAGTCCGCTTCTTTGCCGCTAGTGTTCCGCGCCCCTTTGCAGCTCGCACACCCTGCAAATCACTAAACTTCCGCTTCGCATACCTCCGCGCCTCCGCATCGTCGACGAGCTCGTCCACCAGCGTCCGTTTCCTCTCCGCGCGAGCGAGATTGTCTCCACTTGCGCCGCCAAACGGTGTGCTCGTCGGAATGACCTTACCGATCTACAGGAACACCAAATCAGTTTCGCTGTTGAGGGGTCGTTCATGAAGAAAACATACAGCAAAGTATTTGGGCAATCCCTTGATACCCCTGCCCTCCCCTTCGTCTTTGCGGTAGAATCGCTTCGGATCAAGTTGATTACGCAGGCGCAGGGCTTCGACCTCGCGGTATAGCCTCGGAAGGTCTGCCGCCGCTGGTGCAGGGAGATCGAACCAGTCAGAACCGGCAGTCTTGGTTTTCAGCTAGATCACGAGTCAGCAATACACTCCATTCATTCGGACAAGCTGCTCACAGCTTTCTTCTCCCTTCGAGTAAGTGGGACACCGGATTTTGTGATCTCGGGCGGGGGAAGGGGTGGTGTGGGTGTGGATAAGGAGGACGTGGATTGAGCTGCCCGTTCTGCGTCAAGGTCGCGAATAGCTGTGGGGGCGTCTCGACGAGTAGGGCCCAAGATAATGTAGGGCTCTGGAAGAATACCAGGATCGAGGGTGGGAAGCTTCCTGCATACTATGAGGGACGAGCATCAGCGTCAGGAAAGAACACGCACTTTTGTTCGGATTCCGGATCTCCTAGATGGATAATCTCCTCCTCTGCGCCGTCTTCTTGAGAAATCTGCGGCCTCGAGGCGGCAGCGGCATTTTGACGAGCTTTTTCGAGAAGAGATTCGAGGTATTCTTGTGTCACTTCTTCGTCCGAAACGCTCTCGCTGTCCGAATCTGAGTCCGAGTCCGAGCCTGAGGAGTCTGAAGAGGATGAGGAGGACGAGGAGTGGGAAGCTGTCGCTCGGTTGTTCGAAGGATCATCGACGAGTGGTAACAAAGCCTTCCCCTTCCCTTTTTGCATGGCTGTGAGCGACATCTTGGTCTTTCCGATGCCGCTAGAGCGTGTAGAGGGATATAGTCGAAATAAAGGGCAGCTCCAGCCCCGGTAGAGTGAACAAATTTGATAAAGGTTTGGGTCTGTTTTGGTACGATTATGCACAAAGTCTAGGGATTTCCTCAAAATATTCCCCTCAACTGACTTGATCTACATACTCGAATCCGCTGGCAGACTGTTCTCTTCTTCCTTTCCGACTTGCTGTCATTGCTTGGTGCATCGACTTTTTCCTGTAGGCTCTGAGCTTAAAGGGCGACCAAGCGATACCGAGGGCCGTGACTCGCGCGCTGCAGCGCACAGGAGGCCACGACCTGCACGGAAAGATTGCCAAAGCTCATCGTACGCTCACGAACTCACACTTGTCTCTCTTCTGCATTGAATCTGCTATAGACATCTATCAAACATGCAAACAGCATCTCGAGGTCTTCGGGGCAACTTCCGACGCGCAAGCAGCATACATGCGCGTCTGAATCACACCCAACCACCCCCTCCCGGCTCCAACGCGTCGACAACACACTTCGGCTTCCGCACAGTCCCAGAGGAGTCTAAAGAATCCCTCGTCCGCGGTGTTTTTGACTCCGTTGCATCCAGCTATGATGTTATGAATGACGCCATGTCGCTCGGCGTGCATCGTCTGTGGAAGGACAATTTCATCTCCCTATTGAGGCCGGGCTCGAAGGGACCCGTGCGTTGTATCGACCTGGCTGGCGGGACCGGGGATATCGCCCTGAGAATACTGGACTGGGCCCGTGAGAAGTATGCGGACCGGGAGACGACCGTCGACGTCGTTGACATCAACGGGGAGATGCTCAAGGAGGGATACAAGCGTTTCAAAAAGACGATGTATCACAACAGTATGTCTCCCGAAGACTTTATTTGTGTCCTATGCCGAATCTTGCATATAGCGCCGCAGATCGCGTTCCATGAGGCAAACGCGCAAGCCCTGCCAGAGGATGTCTTTCCTTCGAATTCATACGATCTGTACACCATCGCATTTGGCATCCGGAACGTCACTTCAATACCGGACGCACTCAAGGAGGCGCATCGCGTATTGAAGCCGGGGGGCACCTTCGCTTGCTTAGAGTTCAACAAAGTCACCAATCCTATCCTTGCGCAGTATGTCATTGTTATCGCCGCTCTATACGCAAGCTGATTCCTTGTTTCGAAGGGTTTATGATCAGTATTCGTTCTCTGTTATTCCGCTCCTCGGAACAATCTTAGCCGGCGACCGCGATTCTTACCAGTACCTCGTCGAGTCAATACGAAAGTTCCCTAGTCAACAGGACTTCGCTCGGATGATCTCCGACGCTGGCTTTGCCACTGGTGGGAATTTCGAGGGCGACGGCGGCGCATGGCGGGACTTGTGGGGTGGAGTTGCTTGTATTCACACGGGGGTCAAGGTCTGAGACAGTCGATTTCCAAGAGTCCTTGTATATATGGTGTGCCCTAGGCTTTATGTCCTCGTAATTGTGCGATCTTTCGCAAAACCTTCGTGACAATGAGCCAGTCAGACTGTGAGACGCGCCACAGGACGTTACTATAGTAAGTCGGCCAGCCGCCGCGTCGCGCTTGTCACGCTCCGCGCCTCTTGACCCTCAACCACCACCATCTCTCGAATAATTCTTCTTTACAATGGCGGGCGTGACTCCTTTCCCCATGCCCGCTGCCACGGCCGACCTCGCAACGACCTGGGCGTTCCTCGAGGAAGGTGTCGACCATATCATGACCAAGCTCCAGACGGGTGTGTCTTACTCAAAGTACATGAGCCTGTACACGGTGGCGTACAACTACTGTACATCATCGAAAATGCCGGCGAACAGTACGTCTGAGATCTCTACGCCTGGACGAAGTACGTTGTGCTCGCTACCTCCTCATGCGACTTCGCCGTTGACTCCTCGCTTTCAGCCGGCGCCAACTTGATGGGGTCCGATCTATACAACAACCTCATACGCTACTTTGTGCAGCATTTACGGACGATGCGAGATGTTTGTGATTTGCGCAAGATTGCGTATAATGACTGACCCCTCGGTGCAGCAATCCGATACTTTGCAGCATGAATTGCTTCTGCGCTACTATGCAACTGAATGGGATCGATATACGACCGGCGCAAACTACATCAATCGGCTGTTCACGTATCTGAATCGGCATTGGGTGAAGCGGGAGCGGGATGAGGGGCGCAAGGGCGTATATCCAGTATACACGGTGTGTGGCACCTCATCCCAGGTCTATCCTAAACCAAAGAGGGTTGCAGCTCGCATTAGTGCAATGGCGGCAGAACTTTTTCTTACACATCCAGAACAAGCAACAGAAACTGGCGGGGGCGATCCTACGACTCATCGAGCAACAACGAAATGGAGAGACCATCGACCAGGGTCTTGTGAAGAAGGTGGTCGATTCATTCGTTTCGCTTGGGATCGACGAGACAGACATCAACAAGCAGTCGTTGGAAAATTACAAGGAGCACTTCGAGACGCCGTTTTTGGATGCGACGGAGGCCTATTACAAGCAGGAATCTGATTCGTTCCTCGCGGAGAACAGTGTGTCCGACTACCTGAAGAAGGCAGAGGAGCGCCTGCGCGAGGAAGAGGACAGGGTAGAGCGGTATCTGCACACGACCACACGCAAACTTCTCATCAGCAAGTGCGAACACGTCCTCATCCGGCAGCACGCCGAACTGATGTGGGAGAACTTCCAAACACTGCTGGATTACGACAAGGACGAGGATCTCCAGCGTATGTATGCTCTTTTGTCGCGCATCCCGGAAGGCCTTGAGCCTCTCCGCAAGAAGTTTGAGGAGCACGTGAAGAAGGCGGGTCTGGCTGCGGTTGCGAAGCTTGTTGGTGATGGCGCTGCCGCTGCGGATGGGCTAGACTCCAAAGCGTACGTTGACGCACTGTTGGAGGTCCACAGCAAGAACGCAGAGACCGTGACTCGCAGCTTCAAGGGAGAGGCTGGGTTCGTCGCCAGCTTGGACAAGGCTTGCAGGGAGTTTGTCAACCGGAACGACGCTACCGGAACATCGTCCACGAAATCGCCAGAGTTGTTGGCGAAGCACGCAGACGCCTTATTGCGGAAGAACAACAAGATGGCCGAGGAAGGCGATCTGGAGGGAGCCTTGAACCGTGTGGTAAGTGGAGTTCAAGGGCTGATGGACGCGAAGATTTCGAATTTGACGGCGTGTGGCAGATGGTCCTGTTCAAGTACCTCGAAGACAAGGATGTGTTCCAGACCTTCTACACCACCAAGCTGTCGAAGCGCCTCATTCATGGTGTTTCTGCATCAGACGAGGCGGAGGCGAGCATGATCTCGAAGCTAAAGGAAGCGTGTGGGTTCGAATACACGAACAAACTTCAGCGCATGTTCACGGGTGCGCGCTTTTCCCCTTCACCGTATGTAATGACTAACTTCAGGGGTAGATATGAGCCTGAGCAAAGACTTGACGGACCAATTCAAAGGTCGCATGGAGCAGAATCACGACGATATGGACATTACGTTCAGCATCATGGTCCTTGGGACGAATTTCTGGCCGCTCAACGCCCCTGTCCATGGTTTCACGGTTCCCACCGATCTCAGGCCCACCCACGAACGATTTCAGAAGTACTACCAGATGAAGCACTCTGGGCGCAAGCTCACATGGCTTTGGAACTATTCGAAGAACGAGCTCCGGACAAACTACCTCAATCAGAAGTACATTCTGATGACAAGCTCGTATCAAATGGCCGTGCTCTTGCAATACAATGACAACGACACGTTGTCACTTGACGAGCTCGTTGCGGCGACAGAGATCAGCAAGGAGATCTTGGTGCAGGTGTTGGCGCTTCTAACCAAAGCACGAATCCTCATCAGCGAGGAGACTGATCAGTACGATCTGAACCCGAGTGAGTTATCTGCTTCCTAGGTTTGCTTCGTTTTCTGACCGAAGTTGGGCTGCAGACTTCAAGTCGAAGAAGATCCGTGTCAATCTGAACCAACCGATCAAAGCGGAGGTCAAGGCAGAGTCCAACGATGTTTTGAAGACGGTGGACGAGGACCGCAAATATGTCATCCAGGCCACCATTGTTCGGTACGTCCTATCGCTATCTGCAGGAACGTAGCAAAGACAGCTCACCTCGTTTCGCAGGATCATGAAAGCGCGCAAGACGATGAAGAACCAACCTCTCATTCAAGAGGTCATCTCGCAGATTTCGCAGCGCTTCACGCCGAAGATCCCCGATATTAAAAAGGTATGTACACGACAGCGTAACTTTGCGACACTTGTTGACCATTCTGTTGTTTTTAGGCCATAGATACGTTGCTGGAGAAGGAGTACATAGAACGCGTCGAGGGTACGCGGGACAATTTCGCTTACGTCGCATAACTGTCCTGTCGATCTGCTGTTCATCCTTCACACCACTGCCAATCCACTACGGTATGCTGTAGCATATTAATCATCTCTCTGTACATGTTTCTGTGCCTTGCAATGCCATATTTTCATTTCCTCTCGATTATGAGAGCTCGGGTACATAGCTCACGATGAAGCTTCGTGACCGAGCGCTTATTGAAGTTTGACTTTAACCATGACCACATTACCGTCCGATGCCAGTATCGACGACGACACGTTTGAGCTCTTCGACCTGCGCGCAGAAGTTGTCTGCCCCCCCGGCGAGCGTATCCTGTGTGGTGCTAAGCCTGGAGACCACTTCACCCTACAAGGAGAAATGCTCCATCTTCCTCCGACCCAAGGATTTTCGATATACTCTCTCAGCGAGTATTTCCAACCTCATTTTGGACGCATACTGATACCAGAAATGCTCGATAGGTGCAGTGCTGCCTCTGCTAGCGGCGAAACAGCGCGTCACCGCGAAGAACGACTGGATGACGACGGATGCTGAGGTCGCCTGTCCGGATCCCAACTGCAAGTCACGTCTACGGATCACAAGAACAGGTGTGCGGACATTCAGGCATGGAGAAACGACGGTGGTACCGTTGGTCAGAGAGTGAGGACCTGAGAAAGTGCCTCCGAGAGTGGACCTGGAGCATGCAGATACCTGAGTGCGTCGACATTCGTACGCACGATCCTTTGCTGACTGAATTACTGGCCGATCCCTGATTAAAACAGATCGATATCTATACCTACCCTTGGGAATGGCTGGGTCCGTTTTCCTGACACCTGGATATCCTGCAAGATGATGCTCCCTAGGCATGAGACTGGCGGACACTGGCAGTCGTCCTGGCAG